>JAULJZ010206802.1:0-29830 GCA_032270985.1 Heliamphora pulchella
TTACAAAATCGTGATAAAGATCATAAAAAATTTTAATATATCGATTGTGGTAACCAATATAAAGAATTTGATTGTGCAAAGGGAAACAAATATTTGATTCACGAAACAATAAAGAAATCAAGACTCACAAGCAATAACACAAGTATTTTACGTGGTTTGAATATTACGACAAGAAAATTGACAATTAATGACAATTAGAAATTGTCGTAAAATATATATTATTTGTCACTAAAAATTTTTAGTGACAATTAATGAATCATCACAGGGTTGTCATTAAAAAACCATAACTAAAAGTATTAGTGACAACTTATTGATCTCGTCACAAAAAAGTGTAATATTAGTGATGAAAGAAGTATTGTCACTAAATAATCACTTTTTGTTACGATTTAATTGTAACTAAATATATATAAATTTTGTCACTATAAAAACTAATCGTCACTAAAATTAGTATTTTAAAATTTAAAAATATTACTTTTAGTGATAATAAATGATTGTAAAAAATTGTTAATTTTTTAGTGACAATAATTTTTGTCACTAAAAATAAAATTAAAAAATCTATTTTATAAAATAAAATAATATAAATGTTAAGTCTTTTTTAATGACGAGAATTCAACCACGAAGAAACTCATACGTCCATCTATATAGGACCAATACTTGAATATTTTAAGTAAATAACTAGAAGATGTTAAGAAGAGTTGAACCTAAGACCTTTACTATTTTAAATGTGTTCTGTTATCAATTTATTTACCCGTTGTTCTATATATTAAATTAATTTTTTTATTTTTATATTATAAAATATATTGATGAATAACTATAAATTCAAATGTACATATCCAAATCATTAATTTACCACAAAAATATAAAACCAATTATAGCGAATAATCTAATATTACTTAATTATAAATAATATCAATAAACAAAAAAAGATATTAATTATTTGATTAAATGTACTTTTAGTGAGAGTATGTTTCGTTTATTTTAGTATTACTAAATGTACTTAATATTACTTTTAGTGAGAATATATTTCGTTTATTTTACACGAAAATATAATTACCTGTCATTATTGCATAAGATTGGTCTAATGAGATTTAGTGATAAGTCAAAAATGTCGTTACTAATAACTATTTTTTAGTCACAATATCTTCATTGTCGCTAAAATAAATAAAACATTTTTAACACCAAAATTACTTTTTGCCACACATTTACTGATGATATTTATGTGACAAATAAAAATTTATCAAAAAAATACAATAATACATTTTGTGACAATAATATAAATTGTCACAAAAGATTGGTCTAATAAGATTTAGTGACAAGTAAAAAAACATCGTCATTAATAATCAAATTTTAAACACAACTTCTTAGTTGTCGCTAAAATTATTGTCACTAAATATTTTTAGCGCAATTTTTTTTTTTTGCTACACATTGAGCGACAAAAATCATGTGAGGAATAATGTATTATCATACAAAATATATCATGAATTAAGTTTTTTTTAGTGACAACTCATTTTTATCATAAAATACTTTTTTAGTTACGATTTTATATTCATTATAATTTATTGTCACCATTGATTCGTTTTCTCGTTCTACATCCACGGATTCAGTATGCGTAACAAGGATTTCAAATTCTCTCACATTCTCTGACCTCTTTCTACCCTCTCTTATTATTTTCATTACCCTAGAAAATATTAAGTTTATGTATTCATAAGTATCCATAAATAACCCTTAAAAAAATGCTAAATTTTTTTACTGATACTTATAAGTATTTATATGTAATTGATAGTAGTAGTAAATACTCGTGGCATTTTTAATACAAAAAATTAGGGAACAGTTCAATTTATAGGCCATTTACTATTTTTTATTCAGTATAAGATTTTTTAACGAGTAAAATCCATCCACATAAAAATTTTAATGCGTAAGGTTCTTTTGGGACAAAAATACTTTAGAACAAATAAATTTATCTATGCATTTTCAAAATATGTATAAAGAATACAGATAAATTTATCTGTCTTTTATTGAAAACACATGTAAAGAATACAGATAAATTTATCTATCTTATTGAAAGCATGTATAAAAAATACAGATAAATTTATCTATACTTTTTCAAAACATGTATAAAGAATACAGATAAATTTATCTGTTAGGCATAAATAAGCAGACATATAAATTTATCTGTTTGTATTATCTGTGCTTATATGTAAATAGATAAATTTATCTGTTAGACATAAATATGTACACAGCTAAATTTATCTATTTAGATTATCTGTATTTATATGCATACAAATAAATTTATCTGTTTGTATTATTTGTATTCATATGTAAACAGATAAATTTATTTGTTTGTATATTAAACAGATGAATATCAAACAGATAAATTTTTCTGTTTGCAAAGTATTTTTGGAAGAAATTGCGCAATTAAACCTTGCGCGTTAAAATTTTTGTTGATGATTGCGCATTAAAACTTATTTTTTTGAACCTTTGGCTGAAAGTTTCTTTTTAATATTAATCAAATTTATTGAATAAATGGTGGAGACTAATGTGACATGATGGATGTATTGAATGGAAAATGAATAATTATTACTTTGAGGGAATGTATTGACATGCATACATGTATATTATTTGCATTTGTTCATCTCCCATTTATGAATGAATGTATCAGGCCAATTATTCATTTGTTTTTTTATCTTTTTATTTTTCCATTTTATTCCTATAAATAGTTCAACATCCATCTCATTTCAAGATATATAAAAAAGACAAATTCATGCACAACATTTTAAAGATTACAAGCTAAGGAAGAGTGTTCTTATTGGTGGAGCTTTAAACTCTACAATATATGTAGAGTTTGTGTGAGCTACACAACGATGAGTTAGACTGTTGTATCATGAGATAGACAAGTCAAATATTAGAGTACAAGTCAAATATTAGAGTCTGATGCATCGGTCTCGGATTTTACCAACTGCAGATGGCTTGAAATTTTTTAAAAAGAGCGAGATATCCGCGTTTTAACCTATTCTAGTGTTACTTGTTTTTTCCATTTATTGTAATTCAAAATATCAAATTATTGGTATTTAACCAACAGTAAATAAATAAGACGTTAAAGATTTTCATTGGATGAAAACTATTAAAAATAAAAAAAAAACTCAATTTTGAAAAGAAAGTTTTACACGAACTTAATAAGGTAAAATTAAGATTTTTCTGTGCCAACTAACTTTACCTTTTCTAAGTGAGAAGTACAAAAAATCTGAACGTACATGTTTGGTAACCTTCGTGTTTAAGTTATTTTTTAAAATTGTTATTTGACCAAAAGAAACAAATAGATTTTTGTCTTTTTTATAACTAAATAATCATTTTATATTTAGAGAGTAGGAAAAAAATTACAAGTGTAAGAATACCAAAGAAACACCTAAAAATTAAAAAATTATAATACTAAAAAAATAAAATAACTTCATCAAATATCACTTAAAATTATTTTTCTCACATTTTATTTAATAATTAATTAATATTTTACTATCAATTCATGAATTTGGAAAATAATAATCCAGGACTTGTAATTATTTTCCCACTTTAATTGACTCTTTTGTTTTTTTTTGATAATTTTTTTGAAGTGCAAGACATAATAAATTTGGGCTACCCATTAATTGAAAAAAGTTTTTTTTTTATTGTATTAATGGCTGAAACTACCTAAAAATGAAAGTAATTGGAGATTTTTAATTGATTGAAGCTTAGCCTATGTTTGGACTGTTGGAATTTTAAGGACTCAAATATTTTTCGCAGCGAAAATAGGAACGGAACCTTCAATCCACACAAAGTAAGTAAAGAATAAGAACAAGAACATGAATATACGTGATTCGGCTGACTGCCTATCTCCACGGAATAAGAAGAAAAAAATTTACTATTAGCAATAAGAATTACAATTACTCTTTCTCACACTCACACTGTATCTGTGACCTCAAACTTAAGCCTCTTACCGTCTCTCTATACTCTCTCTAGTCTCTCTACTGAGCCCTCTCAAGTGTATAGACGACCTTAGAATTTTTATAAAACATAAAACCCTTATATAGGCAGTCTCTAGGTCAAAACTTAACTCTAGCTGCCACGTAAAAAATTGTTGTTGCGCTCAGACTGATCGATCCGTCTTTAATAGGCCTCGATTTCTCCGCCTTCTGTAGAGGTCCTACGCATATGTCGACCCACTTTTTAGTCCTCCAATGCTGTCTAGACGTCCTACCGAGCATGGATACGAAAATTTGAGACATCATACCAATAATCTCCACCTTGGCTCGAATTTCTGGACCATTACCATCTTGAAGATCTGCCGGTTGCTTTATCCTGCACCCCATTCACGGGTATGGGTGCTCCACCTTCTTTGTTCATCAACCTGAATAAACTTGGACCAAATTCAAGCCACACTTGAACTTGACCCTCTTGCAATCAACCTGCCTCTCGTTTTGGGACAGTCTTCCAAACTTTCAAGTTTCAGCCTTCTGTGGTAACTCCACATTTTCTGACACGACTACTTGCTTCTGATCTTTTCCTAATGTTCCCGTAGCTTTCCTGTGACCTGAAGGTTTTCCACTGCTCTGTTTTTTATGCTGTTGATTTGAAACATCTTCACTTGATTTTCTGGGTGAACTTTTCTGACAGAACTCCACCTCGATTGTTGCTCCCTTCTTTTGACTTTCTGACATACTCTGCTTATCAGCTTGACTAAGCACCAAATGTCTGTGCCTCCTTCCATCCCTGCTAGATTCTGCCTGTGTAGTAGTGGTAACTCTACCTACCACCGTGTCCTCTACCAATTTATAGAGACCATCCACTTTCTTTCCTTTCATAATTATCATAGCCCCTTGCTAATCTTCATTGCTCCACCCTTTGCGTGAACCCATAATCTAGAGAATTCAATGTTCCTAGAGAAACTAAATTTTTTTTTAACCCCGGAACATGACTGACATTCACCAAAGTCCTCACAACCCCGTCAAATTTCCTGACTTTGACTGTACCTATTCCAATTGACTGACACACTGAGTCAATTTCAATTAGAACAGTACCCCCGTTGCAAGAATTATATGAGTCAAACCATTCTCTAACTGGTCACATATAGTATGAGTATCCTGAATCTAACATCCATTATTTTGACAGAAAATTAAAATCTGAAGAAACTGAAAGTGCATCTCCGTCTACCTTACTATCTGACGATTCTTCGGTAAAACTGACGGATTCTGCAGACGCTTTTCCACTCTTCTTTTCTTCCAGATGTTACTTCAATTCTTGGCATTGGCTCTTAAAGTGACCAGTTTTGTGCCAATAGAAACTTTTCACGTTCTTCCTTGTACATGACTTGGACCAAAATCTCCCTTTATTGGAACCCTCTTCACTGGATCTATTCCTTCCTCTACTTGACTCAAACTTAGCCAACAATAGTCCGTCTGCATCTGCTTCACCATCTCTCTTTATCTTCTTATGTGATAAAAGAGCACCAGTGATCTCTTCAAGTTCTAGAGAGTCCTTTTCGTACATCAGAGTCGTCACCAGATGATCATAGAATGTTTAAAGTGATGCCAATAAAGTATTGCCTTATCCTCATCATCAACCTTTACTCTAAACCTGAATAATTGTGTGATGAGCATATTAAATATGTTGAGATGTTCCAAAAGGTTTATACCTTCCCTCATTTGTAGTCCATACAGTTGTTTCTTCACTTACAATTTATTGGCCAGATTCTTCTTCATATAGAGACCTTCCAGCTTCTGCTAGATCTCGTGTGCTGTCTCTACATCAAGCACGTTGTGAATAACCTCGTCTCCCAGATTCAACAGAATCAAACTCGCAATCTTGGAATCAATGTCCTCCTAATCGTCATCGGTCATCTTCTCTGGCTTCCTTGCCTTGCCGAGTAACGCCTTGGAGACTCCTTACTGGATCAGCAGATCCTTCATCCGTCTCTGCCACATGGAGAAGTTATTCTTACCGGTAAGCTTTTCGACTTCATATCTGATGTTCACCATCTTTACTACAGTCGAGTAATCAAGCCAATAACCAATGCTCTGTTACCAGTTGTTAAGATTTTAAGGGCTCAAATCCCCTACGCAGCAGAAATAGGAATGCGGGTTTCAATCCACACAAAGCAAGTAAAGAACAAGAAGAAGAACAAGAACACGGATATACGTGATTCAGCTGACTGCCTACCTCCACGGAACAAGAAGGCTCTCGCGGGATAGAAACTTTTTCAAGAAGAAGAACAAGAAGTCTCTCTATACTCTCTCTAGCCTCTCTACTGAGCCCTCTCAAGTGTGTAGATGATATTAAAGTTTCTATAAAACATAAAACCCTTATATAGGCAGCCCCTAGGTCAAAACTTAACTCAAGCCGCCGCGTAGAAAATTGCTGCTGCGCTCAGACCGATCGATCCGTCTTTAACAAGTCTCGGTTTCTCTACCTTCTACAGAGATCCTGCGCCTATATCGATCCACTTTTTAGTCATTCAATGCTATCCGAACATCCTGCTGAGTATGGATACTAAAATTCAAGACATCAAACCAATATGGATTAGTTTTTTTGTAAGCTTTTTGATTTTTTGACTTTATTTTTATAACAAAGTAGATGTAAAATTATGTAGAAAAAACTAATTGAGATCAAATAAGTAAACTTATTAAGAGACTTAAAAAAAAAGACTTCTAAGAATACTAATCCAAATATAGACTTAGCAAATAAAGTATTTTTGAAAATATATAAAAGATTCATCTTGGTGAACCCCATATTTTTTTGAACACAATTCAAGAACTTTATACAACTTGTCAACGCTATCCCCAAGGTCGGCCTGGACTTGCATTGAGATTATATTTGTGCAATGCATGATATTTCCTATAATTCAAGTTTTTGATTTTCCGGTGGATCTACTGTTTTTTCAGCCCTCTATATCATTTTTCTTTCTTTTTTAGTAGAAAAAATTCAATATTTGTCATAATGAATATACTTTTTAGATTATTTTCGTTACTAAAAATAAAAATAAATAAAAAAATAATTATAGAATAATAAATATTTAGATATGATGAAAAAACCCATTTATTAATAGGCTTCAGTGGCTTTTTCATATTTAATGAATTTTTTTTAATATTAATTTAAATCGGAATACTTTTTAAAATTATCTTATTACGAGAAATAAAAAATCAAAACAAAAAATATTTAACCACGAAACTCAAAAACAAAAACTAGAAAAAAAATAATTTTAAAAATTCAAAAAAAAAAATCTAGACCCAAAAGGGGCAATTTAGGACCCCATGCCAGCAGCTAATGTTGCATTGATATTATTAATTTCTTGCGATATTAAGGTAGTGTTTGGTATTATTAAAATTAGTAACTTATAAATTATAATTTATAGTAAAAGTTGAGTGTTTAGTAAAAATTATAGTTTATAGTTAAAATAAAAAGTAAAATAATTATAATTTATAATAGAAGTTATGAATATTTAAAAAAAATTATAACTTATAATTAAAATTACTAACAAAAAATTAAAATTTACTATTAATAACTTTTCCAAACACCTCCCGAATGAGATTATTTTTTGGTTTAACATTTCTTTACGTTCTTGCTTCTCTTCTCTCTCAATCTTCCTAGGGATTCTAGCTAGTTAAAAAAGGGGTTATGCTTACCCGTACAGTTATGATGCGTAGGGTCATTTTAATCCCATTTTGTTGATGTAAATTATTTTTTTATTTGTTTTAATATATAAATTATTTACGTAAAAAAATTGAGTTGATTAAATATTGTTTAGGACATTAAAACTCACATGTCTTAAGAAACATATGTTATTATCTATTTTTTAAAAGTCAAATGTAATTCATTTATGGACTTAACCCTATTTGATCAACTTAACATTTTTTTTTATATAAATGACTTATACGCTAAGAATAATAAAGTAAACAGTTTAAATTATTAAAGTGAAAGTGAATCACACATGCAATAATTGTTAAGCAAAAAGCAAAAATTTCGATACTGCCCTTAGACGAGGAAATAGTAATTGTAAAAGAAAAAATTAAAATTAAATCTTACGAACAGACGCAAATCAAAGCAAATCGAGACTATTGTTTGATATTATTTTTTTAAGACAGATTCGTCTCTCAAACAAGTGCTAATGGACTTTACAGATAACTATTTCTCATGATACAATGATCACACTTAAAGAAAAAGCACTCCAATCTTCGTGTTCAGCGAACTGACTAAGTGTTTTGTATTCTCGAACTTTGGAACTTGCACACAATATGAATGTAAATGGAAAAGAAGGTATTGAATCATCAAAATGCGTTCGGAATGAGGGTAATTTATAGCCTTTGAAGTGCCTTATCAAAAAAGTCATTGCACATGCTCAGAAGAGGTTCAACTTTTCATCGGTAATATTCGAGCGCTCCGCGAGCGCCTATCGAGCGCCCTATACTGGAATTCTCGAGGATGCTTTGGTGCTCAAGCGCTCGACGAGCGCCCAACATTGAACTGGTGGCGCAGGAGTGCTCCGCGAGAGCCTTATTTTGGTCCATCTTTCGTGCATTGGCGCTCCGCGAGTGCTCTATTCTGAAAAATGACCGTTGGGTTGGGTTAACGGCTAATAACCAAATTTTAAAAATATTATTTAAATAAAAATTTAAATAAAATTTCTCCAAAAATATAAATTACTTGGATCCAAGCACAACCCACGACCCGGACTGATTGGCGGCAGTGCACGCGTGTATAATATGGGTCGAACTCATTCTTGAATAGGTTCTTCCTTGTCCACAAAACTAGATACCCTCAAGGGACCATCCCCTTAGTTCAAGTCTAACTTATACATACCCACAAAATTTCTCTTGAACTTTTAATGTGGAATTGAAGATGATTACTACCATTGAACTCCATTACATCCATGTTCAAGTAGTGACTTTAAACATCAATTTCTTATTCACTTTTTGTTGGATTTTAATAAATAAATATCCGTCATTCTTCTTCTTGCGAAAGAGAACGCATAGCATCCAAGACTCAACTAAAAGACGTATGGATCTCATATTTATTTTGACTCAAAAATTTACCAAAAAATAAAAAATTATTAAAATTCGATTTTAACAATAATTGCATGGTGCAATCTACAATATAGACTGCATAGACGCCAAATTCTTAAACACGAGATCTTTTGATGTTAAATTAAATAGATTAAATTTTTATTTAATCAACAAGTAATTTTAAGTCTCTATGTTGACCGATTAGCAATTAGCTTAAAAATTAGTTTTTTTTACTTTTTTATATTTTTAGCCAAAAAACTAAATTAGGTTTAAAGTAGGCTATTTGATAACTTAATTTTTAAGCTAGTTTTTTTTTAAGTTGGTTGTTTGGATAAAAAGCTAACTTTTTTACTTATTGTTCAAAATTGACAATTTTGTCCTTCTATATATTTAATATTAATATTTATATGCAATTTGTAGTGATAGTAAATAAGCTATGAATAAGAAATATTATTGTATTTTAAAAGTTGTGAGAGTTTGAAAAAAATAATATGAGAGTTTGTGTTTTGATTTGATTTTTTAAATTTTTAATTTTTTTATTTTTTTACCAAACAGGTAACCTTGGCCTTTTGGCGTTTTTTGTCAAAAAGTCAAAAAATCAAAATTGCCAATCAAGGCCAAATATAAAAAATTACTTTTTGACCATCGACTTTTTTAAAAAAGTTTAAATACAAAAGCTAAAAATTGACTTTATATATTTCATTTAGAGCCTGCTTGAGATAGCTTTTAAGTTTGACTTTTAAGAGATTTAGTTTTTTTTATAAAAAAAAAATAAAAAAAGTGAGCGTGTTTGGGATAATTTGAAAAAATAGCTGTTAGAAGAAAAAAAGAGAAAAAAAAAATAAATTTGACTTTTTTGAATTGTTTTGAAAGCCGTGCAACACTTTTATCCCAAACAAACCATCTTAAAAGCTAAGCTTTTTAGAAAAAGTCAATCTGAATTTTGATTCCAAACGGTGCCTTACTTTGGGATTTGGAAATAAGAGGCAAGGAAGGAAATCCCAACATTTAATATATATATATATTTGCGCGCGCGCGTGTGTGTGATTTACTTTGGGTCTTGGAAATTAGTGGCAATGTCACTGAGAACATCCCAACATCTAAGCATGTTTTCAGTACATAGAGAAGATGGAGGGAAAAGCACAAGGCACATAAGGATGAGTGGATGTTTGTTAAATAAACAAGGGTATTTTAACAGTATCAGTCTGGTCAGGTGGTTGTGACAAACTACAATGCAACTCAGTAATATTAAGTAAGTAATATTATATAATATTTTTTAATAAACAAAAAAATTGATTCACATTAAGTGCATTGCTTTGTTTCTCATCTACTCAATAAATTAAAATTAACCATTATTGTTCGATCTATAGTTATTAATACCATATCGTACCGGTCAGTACGTACCGGTTTAAAATAATAATAGTACACTAATTACTTAATTTTTGTACCGGTCAAAATATCGGTCTGTATCGATCTGTACTAGACGTACCAGCCAATATCGGTCTGTACCGACTTATATCGAATAATACTGAACACGTACCGGTCTATAATTATTATTATTTTTTTTAAAATTATTTTTACTTTTTTTTCTTCTATTTTTATTTTTATTTTTATACTTCAATTCAAGCATTAAATATAATATAAAAAAAGAGTTTCAAAACTAATCAATATTAAATTATTATTAAAAAGTTTACATCTTAAATTTTATCGCTTTCAAATTAGCTATCTCACTATAAATAATAAGATTAAAAATTAATTTAAATTAATTAATTAAAATATTATTTTAAATAAATAAGTATTTTATACCAATTATTTATTATTGAACAATATTATATATATATATAATATTTTATAGCGATAAATTCGAAATACTATCCGGTATTTCACTGGTATCAGTATGTACCATACTAATAAAAAATTGGTACACTGTCCGATACAGTATTCAGAATTATAGTTCGATCTACTAGAAATAGTAATTATTCACTAGTCTCGGCCGAATAACGACGCGGTTTTCAACATGGTGCTCTCGTCCAATTATGGAGGCATTTGACAAAGTTACTAACAGTAAATTTTTGCTTTCTACTACTAATTTTAGTTATAAAATACAAATTTTTTTAAATACTTATAACTTTTACTACAACTTATAAATATTTTTTCTTCTATTTCAGTTATAAGTTACAATTTTTATCAAATACTGATAATTTCTGCTACAAATTATAATTTATGAGCTACTAGTTTTAGCAATGCCGAACATTATCTATGTAACAAAAAATAATCATGGTGAGACAATAATGACTTACTTTTATTAGATAAATGAGAGACAAATGACGATATTTGCATTTAAAAGTATCACATAAACAATACCAAATATTACTTTGAGAGTACTCAATGCAATAATTTTATCACTCAAAATATTTTTTATTATATTATTAATAAAAATATTATATAAAAAATAATACATAGTGTTCTAAAACTAATGAATAATTACTTGTTGGTTGAAAACCCATGTAATTAAACAATAATAATAAAAAAAATCTTCCAAGAAAATGAGGATTCTGGCAAGAAATTAAAAAGCCTTTTCCTTTTCCTTTTCCTTTTCCTTGAGTTGACCAGAGCCCCTCTCTATCTACTTTTGTGTTTTCAAGACCGCAAGAGCGTGCTTTGTTTTCTTAGATTATATATATATATATATATATATATATATATATATAACACAACTTTGAGTTCCCTAAGTCCATGTTTTGTACTGGAATTTCAAAACATCTTTGCATTTTAAAGAAGGACAGGGTCCCACAATGTATTTAAGTCACTGTTGGTATACTTTTTTTAAAGTTTTTTTTTTTTATAGTTTTTAGTTAAAAAAAATTAAATTAGCTCAAATGATAATTTTTATTTAAATTTCTCTCATTACGAGAAATTAAGAAAGTAAAAACATTGTGTTCCACAAATTTTTAAAAAGTTCATATGAAAAAGTGGATTTTTTATAATGGCGAATAAAAAAATAAAAATTTTAGAGCAAAAAAATAAAAAATTCAAAAAAAAAAGCTACAAAAAAACCTTAATGGGATATTTATTTGTCTTAATGTATTAAACATTAATGGGATATTTGAGAATTTTGAGATAACAAAAATTTCGAGACATATTTAATGATTTTTAATGCATTAAAATAAAGGCATGGAAATTTCAAAACAAGTGAAATTTGTTAAATCAACTCAATTTTATATTTATTGTATATATATATATATATTTAATATATAATCTTAGGCATATTTTGTACATAGGAAATCAACTTTATTTTATTTAGTTTTTATTGTATATATTCTTAGGTTTAAATTTTATTCTTTTTTAAATTTTTCTTTTTGTATGCTTGTAAATTGCCTTCAATTGTGAGAAAAAATACACAAGAAATATGTACTTACATGGTAGCGGTCTAATTTACAGCCCTTTCTCTTGTCCTTTTCCGTGTTTTCTTTTTGCACAAGAATGGATCTCTTGTTTGTTTCTTCCATCTCCACTATGTCAACCGTTCTTACGACTATGTCAACTCTTTTTCCCACCAGCCTTGCTACTCTCTTTATTCTCTCTATCAAAAATTTAGTTACTATCAACTTCCGGAAGATAACTTCTTTTCCTAATCTAATTCGATTGAGGCATTTCTACATAGCAAAAACTTATTGCGATTAGTTGATGAGTCTCTTCCATGTTCCGTTGATGATTTTGACTATTTTTTCTAACTTTGGACAGAAAAAACTCTTGTCGGTATTATTTTCGTGATGCTCTCCGAGTCTATACTTGCTCCTATTATTGGTTGTAAAATCTTTGTTGACATCTGAACTCTTTTTCAAGCGCACTTTTTCTAAAATTTTGTTGCTAACTTTTCGTTTTATTGTAAACGCCTTATCTGCCTGTCTCATGGTTCCCACGTCTCTGAATATCTTCAAGAAGCCAAAACTATATTATTGATGCCCCCGCTTCAATTGGTGAGCATGTTTACGACAAGAATCAGGTTAATGCTGTTTTAAGTGGCCTTGGTTTTAAATTTCACGTTCTAGTTACCGCTATTGTGATTTTTGACATACTACTCCAATTTTCTACTCTATGCTTTCTAGGAATGGCAATGGGACGGGGCGAATTTGAAAATGAGCTCCCCCATCCTCATTCCCTATTTGATTAGGGCAAGTTTGGGGATGAGCTCCCATTTTCCCGTCTCTTATTTGATTCGAACAGGGATGGAAAAAAGTATCAAAAAAGTAGCAGGGAACAGGGCTGAGACATGAATATTTCGGAGATAATTTTTAAGACTTAAAAGAGTGATATTAATAAGAGTTATAGATAACATAATAAATAAAAAGGTATTAGTTGATGAATCAATTGAATTCAAAATACAAATGTGGTGTTTGGGATATCTGAAACTAATAGTTTATAGATTGCAATTTGTAATAAAAGTTATAAATATTTAGTAAAACTTGTAACTGAAATAAAAGACAATGTAGTTACAAGTTGTAGTGGAAATTGTTGGTGTTTGAAAAATCTTACCGTTTATAGTTAAAATTAGTAACATGAAACTAAAAACTACTAGCAGTAGTTTTGTCAAATACCCCTAAAATGTAAAAAACATAGAAGAAAATTAAAAATAAATTTAATAATTTAATGATTTATACTTGTTATATTTTAAAAATATATATTTTATACATGTATTTAGATTTTAAAAAATATTTATGTTATATAATCGATGGCGGGGCAAGGAAAAATAGGGCAAGAGAAGCAACTACCGTCCCCACCCTATTTGTTATATATGCCAAAAGTCATACTTTTGTGTGATGAATTTTAGTATTGATTTTATTTATTAATAGAATTTGTTATTTTTATTTTAATAAGAATCAATATTAACAATATTTGCACTGCATTATTTATTTAATATTATGCATATATGTCTTTTATTCTACATAATAAATGATCTGATGTGTAAAGTTCAGTTTACACACAGAATATCAGATTATCCATTCTTGTAAAATATAAATTTTTTGTTCACAGTCTAAAATATAATTGGACACACCATCGGTAGGACTGTAGCACTGCATTTTAATAGGTCTGTCTTAATTATGGGAAGTAGTATAGTTCTAACTCACTGTACTAGTACACTTTGTGTGTATTGAACATGACCATCTTGGAGTAATTATTTTTATACTAACTATATAAAATAATTAATACCACATAGTTATTATGAGTCTGTATGCTCTTATTTTCGAAATAATTAATAAATACATATATTCAGTATTTGTTATTTTGATTCATAAAAGAGTGAGGTCTACTATTGGTCAATAAGTTTGGTGAATTAGATAATGACATTAAGTGTATGGCGAACATTAATTATTAACTAAATTTACATCCCGGTATGGGGAATAATGGTACCCTCTTAAGAAAACTTATAAATTTTGATTATGTCAAACCCTGCAGGTGGATTTCGTATTCGCTATATCAAATAAGTTAAGTGAAAAGTTTTAAAAAAATTATAAGTGATCGATTAAATAAGATTGACAGTAATTTAATTTAATCGACGGGTATTGTAATTTTAACATAGGAAAATAATTAAGTATTTAATAACATGGAGCTCAAAATTTATTTTTGAGATAAGACCGAGAGTGCAATTATAATTCTTTAGTGGTATGAATTATAATTTATGTAATTAAAAATTTAATTCAAATTGAATTAAATTTTTCTCATTACATAAAAAGTTCAAATCTTATTTACTCATTAGGTTCCTATCGTAGCCTATATATATGCGTCATAACCCTCTTGACAGCTAGGGTTTCATAATATTTTCGTGATATTGAGAAGAGGCAGCCGAGTTAATGTTAGATCATGAAATTCAGATCTCACTCTCTGTTCGTAATCGGGCATACGGGAATATAGAAGAAGACTCAAGGCGTATTCCAGATCTTGCTCGTAGGCATCCACTCGACAAATTATCATTAGAGTGCCGAAACGAGATCAAAACAGAGAGATCTAAAAAGGTATAATCCTGGGTTTTTTTTAATCGAATTCTCAATTTTTTTTCGGTATAATCTGTATGCATTCTCATTGATTCTTTGGGATCTTGTTTCCCAACAATTGGGGATAGAAAAAAAATCGTACATAGCGGGGCGGTACATGGGGGGACGAAGTGGGGTGTGAGAAATTTTCATCCCTAATGCTCTCACCTACTCAACTCTGAGGCACATCACAAGACTTTAACTCAGTCTACTCCTATTGTCTTTTTGGCTTTTTAGACACCAACACTTTTTTTCCACTACTCTAATTCTCGAAATCAAACTAAAATATAAGAAAGAGGTACAATACTTGTCGAAACCGATTGTGTACGATCACTAACAGTATTCTTTCTACGTAAAACTCTTCCATTTCAATGAACCTTTGTTAGCTCTGTTTTGATTTTGGACATATTGCTTGCTGTTATCCACAATTATTTTACTTTACTTGCCCTAATGTACCAAGTTCTCTATACTCTGCTATTGTCGATCTTCAAAATTTTTCAACTCTGTCTCAATAAACTTATCATTTTGATACTTCTCCTAGATATTTATCGCAAACACCTTATGACACTACTTAGTATCCTAACACATGCATCTATACACACGATCATAAATCTATCTTTTCTCCACCTGTGCTCACCATACACTAGATCAGATTATGTTCTTTTTGGTAATCGTGACCAACTTTCCATCTCCTACATAGGTGGCATAACATTTCCAATTAGTTCTTTCTTTCGTCTTAATAATGTCTATGTTATATCCTATATACATAAAAGTTTGTTGTCTATTGCTCAATTATGTCAAAATAATTATATTTTGTATGCCTTTGACTTTCGTCATTTCTATATTTTTATTTGAATAATGATTCTCTCATTTATCAGGCCTATGTAGAGATGGTTTCTGCAAGATTTCTTCTTTTTCTCCTCATATTCAGGCTCTTTTCGTATATATTCAGTTATCGCAATTATGGTATAATAGATTAGAACATCCCTCAAGAAAGATATGTTATTTTTTAGTTCAAATAAATTACTGTCATTTGAATTTATCATTAAATTCAATCTTTTTGTAAAGAGTGTGTTCAGGAAAAATCCACACACCTCATATTTTAGATCTTTTTCAAAATTAATATTATTTCTTCTTTAATCTAGTTCATTCTAATATATGAAAATTTCTCCATACTTTTATTATTTCTGGTTATAAATATTATGTACCCCTTACTGACGACTATATTTACTTGGTTGTATTTTATGCAACAAAAGTATGAGATTCTTGACCATTTCAAGAGTTTTTGACTTATATTAATACTTATTTTTTTCTGTTCTCTAAAAATTCCAAAGTGATGGAGAGGTCCCTTCAAGGAACTCTGTTCTTTTCTTGGGATTTATTGTCGCATTTCCTATCCTCACACGACTTAACAGAATGGTTTCCTGAGCGTAAGCACCACCATATAGCTGACATGGCTCATACCCTTCTTCTTATTAGCCATGTTCCCATGTGTCATTGTATTGATGTTGCCTCTATTGTTGTTCATCTCATTAATCAGATACCCTGTCCTGTCCACTTCTGGTCATCCCTTTTCTCTCATCTCTAAGGAAAATTTTCTTCCTACTTTGAGTTGCGTGCCTTTGGATGTGCCTATTATTCCTATTAAGGAATTATACGAAAAACAAGCTTTTTCTATGAACTATCGAACGTGTGTTTTTATAATATAACTCGCAACCACAATAGATACAGATGTCTTAACCGCACCAATGGAAGATATATTTCTAGACATGTTCGCTTTGATGAACAGAGCTTTCCTTTGCCACATCAATGAGCCACAGTCAATCAGTTCCCTCTCAATGAGTTTTTGTTCCTTTAATTTCTCCCACTTTCAATCCTGCTAGTGCTTCACATATAATTTCTCAAGACGTACTTGTTATCTCCAATTCTTCCAATATTATTATCCCTGATTATCCTACGACAATTTCCTCTTAAGTTGATGACTTGTCCTTAGATCCTAGCCACTCTCCAAAACCTCCTAAACAAAAGATGTTACATGTAGCAAGCTGGGACTTGTCGACCCAAAGTTTAGACTCATGGTATAGTTAGATATCCTTTTCCTTGTGCTCTCATTGTTCAGGTCTCTTTTCTTGAGGAACTAACTTGTTACACATTGGCAGTTTGGATTTTTTAATTGCGCAAAGCCATGGCTTATATGTTCAATGCATTACTAAAGAATAACACATGGATTCTAGTTCCTCTTGATCCTAAACAGCATCCTAAACAGCATGTGGTCGATTGTAAGTGGGTTTTTTAGACTCAAACACAATTCAGATGGTTCCATTAAAATGTACAAGGCTCATTTTGTTGCTAAGGGATTCCATCAACAGCCAGACACTGATTTCGATGAGATCTTTAGTCTTGTGGTTAAACCTACTACTGTTTGTACAATACTGAGTCTTGAGGTTTGCTATGGTTGGTCTTTCAGGTAATTGGATGTGAAAAATATATTTCTCTGTAGCTTTTTAGATGAGATGGTTTTCATGGGCCAACCTCTCGATTTTGCAGATTCGACTCAACCCACTCATGTTTCTCATCTCTAAAAGGTCATTTATGGCCTAAAACAGGCCCCTCTATCTTGGTTTGAGTTTAGATTTATTTATGTTAGCCCAGTAACATTTTAAATAGATTTTGATGATTTATTAATTTATATTTTCTAATTAAATGATTTAAAAAAATTATATTTATTTGTTTTTAAAAAGGTAATATCAACAATATATGTCAAACGAGTCAACACCTTACGCCATTTGTGCTGATACATTGCGCTAAATGAATTGACACTTAGTGTTATTGAACAGAACGTTTTGTGTCGATACTAATTGGCTTTAGAGTCGACACCTACAGGCAAAACATGCTTGACAAACTCAAGTATGTCGACACCATTGAAATTCAGGGTCGACACCTTAACAGCTTTGCTTGAAATATTTCAAGAACTTAGGTGTGTTGACACCAAATACATTTGTGCCAACACCTCCAGTATTGGACCGAAATTCAAGTTGGGTCGACACCAATTCCAATATGTGTTGACACCAAGTCAAGGCCGAATGGGCATGATGGGTCGACACCAATGCAAATGAGTAGACACCTCAGTACCTTGACGGGATTCAACTTGTGTCGACACCAACACGCATATGAGTCTAGAACAAGTGATCCTTGGGTTCCAGACCACAGGTTCTATGTGTTGATACTATAGTTACATGAGTTAACACCTAGACATCATTCGAAAAACTCAATGTGTCAACACCAGCGCAGTAATGAGTCGACACCAAAACTTCAAGACATTCTTCCAACACTGACGCAAAAGTGTCGACACCACAGAGCAACTGAGTCGACACAAAGGCATTCTCCAAAAATAAGGAGTTTGGGTCGACACCAATATAAAAAAGGGTCGACACCGAAATTCCAATAGCAAAGTCAAACTTCCTGGGTCAACACCAAAATAAAGAAGGGTCAACGTCGTTTATTCAGTAGCCAAGTCTGACTGAAAGGGTCGACACCAAAGTGAAAATGTGTCGACACTATTTTTTCAGTAGCTAAAGTCTTTCATTAGAGTCGACACCAATGAAGACATGAGTCGAGACCATGAGCAGACCATGAAGTCTTGAGTCGACACCAACTCTGATAAAAGTCGACAACAAGGTTCTAGCTGAAAAACTGAAATAATGCATGGGTCGACACCAGAAGTTTCATGAGTCGACGCCACTGTGTGGGTGAGAAAGATGCAGAAATAAGGTCGACACTAATAAAGCACTAAGTCGACACGTTTACTCAAGAACCAAAGCCAAGACCATTTGGGTCGACACCAAATGATTTTATGTCGACAACTGTGAAGGATTTCAAAAAGCATGCTGGTTTGAACTGTAATATTTTCAGAGCATTTATAGCCTCCGCCAACCATCCAGCAGTCATTTACTTCAGTGGGCTATATAAGGAGTTAATTTTCTGAGCTTCAAACCACTGGATACTATTCTATTGATTACATTGAAACATTTACTTCTATTTACTCCTCCAGTCAAATACTCTCACTCTCTTACTCATTTATTTCTAATCATTGTAAGGAGTGATTATTAGTGAATCTCTGATTTAAATCACATTTATTGTAAAAAATGGTGAGTCACCTTTGTGATCTTTGAAGAGAGTGTGAACTTTTTAAAGAAGTAATTACCCAAAAAAACTTCTTAAAGAAGTGCTTAAGAGTGTTTAGAAAAATAGGAGATTGTTTGTAGAAACCTCTTCAAGCTGTAAATGCTTTTGAATGCGCATGTGAAGCATTCAGATATAGTGTAAATTCTCAATGAGAGTCTTGAGAAGTGAATGTAGGCTTGGAAGAAGTCGAACCACTATAAACCTCGATGTCTAGTTTCAATCTCTCTCCTTAACCTCTTTAATTTCATTGTTGATATATTATTTGTTATATTTGTTTGTGAAATTAAAAAAATTTTGAAAAGGTTTTTAAAATTGTTATTATTATTTTAAAACACAATTCACCCCCTCTTGGGTTACTTATGACGAACAATGTCGTGTTGATCCATCCATGTTTCTCTTCTGAAGTTCTTCAAATGTTATGATTCTACTGCTTTATGTTGATGGCATTAGCTTAATTAGAAACATGAATTCTTTGCTCTCGTCATTCGTTTACACTCTTGGTGATGAATCTAAACTCAATTATCTTGGAATTGTATCATATTTCTTGAGGCTAGAGGCAACATTTTCGAGTGATGACTTGTATCTCTTCCAAACCAAGGACATTATTGATCGTTGTCGCAGACATTCTATGACTAAGTGCGAGCCTTGTAGTACTCCAGCCAGTTTGTGTTATTACACAACTCTCTCAACTTATTTGTAATTCTTTAGTTGACGTCGCTTAGTATCGTCAGTTGGCTAGGTCTCTTCAGTATGTCACTGCCACTCGTCTTAACGTTACATATGTTGTTCATTATATTGCATATTTTATGAGTGCTCCTCGCTCTCCCCATCTAATTGCTGCTAAACAAATACTCTACTATCTTAAGGGTTTCCTTGAGTTTTGTTTTCTCTTTTGCCGATCTCCCAGTCTCCCTTCCATTAAGCTTATTCTGATACTGATTAGGCTGGTTGCCCGGACTCCTATAGCTCTACTACAAGGTTATGTGTTTTCTTGGTTAGGTCTCTTTAGTATGTCACTATCACTCGTCTTAACGTTACATATGTTGTTCATTATATTGCATAATTTATAAGTGCTCCTCGCTCACCCCATCTAATTGCTGCTAAACAAATACTCTGCTATCTCAAGGGTTTCCTTGAGTTTTGTTTTCTCTTTTGCCGATCTCCCAGTCTCCTTTCCATTAAGCTTATTCTGATACTGATTAGGCTGGTTGCCCGAACTCTTATAGCTCTACTAGAAGGTTATGTGTTTTCTTGGGCTCTAACCTAATCTCTTGAATTGCCAAAAAGCAACCAACTGTACTCCACTCTTGTGTTGAAGTTGAATAGTTGTTTCTTGATCATGTTTGTGCTGAGACTAAATGGGTGTCTCATCTTCTCCATGAATTATAGCTCCCCACTTCTATTTTTATTACGGTATTATGTGACAATATTAGCATTACTTATACGACGTCCAATCCTATATTTCATGCTCATACTAAGCATATCGAGTTAGACAATCATTTCACTCAAGAATACATTCTTTTTTGGCTCTCATCGGGTTCAGTTTATTCCCTCTTGATTAGCATGCCGACATTGCACTAAGGCTTTGTTCATTTAACAGGAAATTAAAAAAAAATAAAAAAAATAACCGCTTTATTTTTCTACATGTGTTTAATTGATGTAAGAAAATATGAGTCTCAGAAAAATACTTTTCTTGTGGGAAACATTTTTCTATAAAATAAATTTTATAAAAAGCATAAAATTATGTTTCGCAAAAAAGTTGAAACTAAATTTTCTATCAACTTTCCTGTAAACTAAAAGGTAACAAAAACTTATTTTTTTATTTTTCTTTTCTTTTCTTTCACTTTACTTTTCTCATGAGTTACTTTATCGTATGATTTTTTCAACAACTGAACAAAGCCTAAGCATCTACACAAAACCTGCTTTTTGCTGCTTTGATTCAATCTCATCTCTCCATTAACACACCACCAAGTTTGAGGGAGAGTGTTAAATTATCTTAATTTTATATTTATTGTGTATATTTTCAATATATAATCTTATGCTTATTTCATATATGGGAAATCATCTTTGATTTTATTTAGATTTTATTGTGTATATTATTATAATTATTTTTAGGCTTAAATTCTATTCTTTTTAAAATTTACCTTTTTATATGCTTATAAATTGCCTCAAATTAAGATAAAAATACACAAGAAATATAATCTTTACAAAAGATTATATCAAAATATGAAGAAAAAAACTCAAAAAATAAAAAATAAACCTTTAGAACAAGCCATCCCAAACATATGAAAGTCAGGACAAGTCTTACAAACACCAACCGAAAAAAAAGACAGCCTAGCTCTTTGTCGCTGAAAGATTTGGGAAGGGCGCCCAACCTCATCTTGTCTCTAACATTTAAAAAAAGAAAAAAGAAAAAAGAAAAACAAAACACCTTTTTTTCATCTATATATATATATATATATATATATATATATGACCCAAATCTCAAATGATTTGCCGTTGATTTAAATTTGAAGTTAACAACCCAAATCTCAAATGATTTGCCTTTGATTTAAATTTGAAGTTAACCCACCAAGGTAACTTGGCGGTTTAAGGTCATCACTGGGATCAGTCGTAAATTCAGAGATCTTGTTGGCCTAACAAGACTTTAATGACCATTTTGATGATAACAAACTTAAGTATCTAATTGTGCAAATTGAGTTTATTTATAGGAAAAATATGTTTAGCACAATCAAAGATATAAAGTAGAAAACATGAAGTAAATTTCAAGACAAACACTTTGGTTACAAGATTTTGAAGCAATGCAAAGTTGAAGAATTGAAAACTATGAGTTGAATTTTGTTTATATTAAAAGTTAGGACCTATGTAAAATTCACATGTCTCATGGATATATCTTTTGAAGCTTATAAGAATTCTAAAAATGTTTTTCAAAACCAGAAGTGATCAAAAAGTTTTTGAAAATCAAAAGTTATGGACTTTTAAAATATCCAGTCGACTATGGTATGGTTCAGGCGACTGAAACTGATTTACCAAAATGAGAAACTGGATTTAAAACAGTCCAGTCGACTGACCAAGAAGTCCAGTCGACTGAGTTGAAGCTCTAGTCGACTGAATAAGCTTAAAATTGAATTTTTGGCTGAAACAGCTAGTTTGACATTTCCTTTTTTACCCCAATAGTTAGTTCAGAATTGAGGCCTATAAATAGAGCCTTTGAGCTCTGATTTTATTCACTACGAGCCTCTCAAACATTCTCTCTTATACACTCTCTATTTGTGCTTAAATCTTTTGAGTTTTTCAATCAATTTTTTGAGAAAAAAGGGTTTTAGATTTCTCATAGAGCTTCATTGATATATTCTTTGAGAAGTGAGTTTGTTTGTTCATTTCTTGTACTCATCTACTCATTGTAGGAGCATTTCTTTGTACAAATTCTTGTTCTTCCATTATACTTGAGAATGGTGTTTCTCAAAAGAGTTTAATCCGCCTATAAGGATTGGAATACTTAAGAATTGGACATTCTCAAGAGGGGCTACTCTACTTAGAATAAGGAGAGAGGCTGATCCGCCTATTAAATGAGTAATAGTGAGAAATTCTCTTAGCGGTTGGATTGATATAAGGACGTAGGCCGTTGTGTCGAATCTTGTAAAAATCTTAGTGTCATTTTTTTAACTTGCTTTACTTTCATTTTTATTATTATATTGTTGTTTATTGTTACATCACATACATTTAAAATCTATACTTGAATCATTCATCTATACTTGTTTTTTTAAAATTTTAAACAAGAAGGTTTTGAATCTTGTGATTTCATTTTTCAAACAAAAGGTTTTGTGAATTAAAATCTATACTTGCGCTTTAATCTTTAAACAAGAAGTTTTTATAAGTGAATTAGAATCTTTACTCTTATTTTAATATTTGAACAAATTTTTTTTAGCATCCAATTCACCCCCTCTTGAGATTGCACATATACTATCAGGTCTTATGTTCAAATTCTGTTGAAAGCACCTTGACTTAACCAATACATGTGGTTTGCGGGTGGTTGCAGGTATTCAGAAGTATACGCTTTAGGAATAAGTCCAAAAGACCCTGTCTTGAGATGGTTCTTTCGTCATTAAAAAAAATAAAGTCACATCTAGAATAATGACTTAGTTACTTAATTAATTGAAAAAATAATAAGTTTTGACATATTAAAATACAAAAAAGTTTTTAAAAGATAAAAATTATAATTACTTGATTAACAACTAACTTAAAAGATAACTTTTACTTTTTTATATTTCTAGCAAAAAAAAAACTATTTTGATTGAAAGTAAATTGCTTGGTACATTAGTTTTTAAGTTAGTTGATTAGGTAAAAATTTATTTTTTATTTAAATTAGACATTATCATCATTCTATATAGTTGATTATAAATATTATATATAGTTGACAGTAGTAATAAATAAGTTAATTATCAAATGAGAGTATTATTGTCTTTTATAATGAGGTGAGAATTTGAATAGAATATCTTTGAAATTAGTATTTTGTTTTGATGTTTTAACTTTTAACTTCTTTTTTTTTTTACCAAACGTGTTATGTTGACTTTGTTGGGTTTTGACCCAAATTTCGAGTTGTGGTCTCAGGATGATGTCCACTCGAGCGATTAGGTGGTCCACTCGAGCGGACACTTCGACGTTTCGCGTTTAACTCTCAGGAAACTAACGGCTCGAGCGGCCATAGGGGTTCACTCGAGTGGAGGCTACGAAGGGTGCTCGCTGGACACTGACCACTCGAGCGGCCAGGGAGCGAGCGGACCGCCGCGAAACAAAAATCTTGTTGCGGCGCTAGGGTTAAGTTTTTAACCTAGAAGCCTCATATATGTTGTTTTTATGTTTTATAGAAAAGGTAGGACGACGAAAAACATAGAAATTGTAATCCGTATCGTTGAATAGTAGATTGACCTCCCATTCTGTGAGCGTAGGTATTCTTGTTGAACCATGTATATTATGGGTGTGTTGAGTTCTTGTTGTAGAGGTGTTCTCTACCTATTTTTCGTGAAATGAAGATTCATTATTGTGTATATTCCGTTACACAACAAGTGGTATTAGAGCTACTAGTTAAAGCTTCAATCACCCGATTACAGTAGAGATGATGAACAAAAATACGAAGTCGAGAAGAAGTTCACCAGTAAGAACAACTTCTCTCTTTGGCAATGATGGATAAAGGATCTATTGATCCAACAGGGAGTTTTCGAGGCATTACTCGGGATGGCAAAGAAGCCAGAAAAGATTACCGATGATGATTGGGAGGACCACGATGTAAAGGTTGCTAGTGCGATCCGTCTTAATCTCGGAGATGATGTTATACACAACGTATTGGATGAGGAGACAGCAGAAGCTATTTGAAAAAAGTTAGAAGGCCTCTATATGAAGAAAAACCTAACAAATAAATTATACATGAAAAAACAGTTATACGGGCTACAAATAAAGAAAGGTACGAACTTGTTGGAACATCTAAATGTCTACAATATGCTTATGACTCAACTATCAGGGTTCGATGTTAAAGTTGACGATGAGGATAAAGCGATACTTCTTCTAGCATCGCTTCCAACATCCTATGGTCATCTAGTGACTACACTAATGTATGAAAAAGAAACTCTTAAGTTAGAAGAGGTAACCAGTGCACTATTGTCACACGAGAAGATGGAGAGGAATAATAAAACGAATGCAGAAGGGTTAGTTGCAGCAAAAGTAGAGCCAAAACAGGGCAAGAGCAAGTCCAGAGGCAAAGGTTTCAACAAAGGAAAGTCCAGATCAAAGTCACGTGCAAAGAAAAATGTGGAGTGTTTTTACTGCCACAAGACTGGTCACTACAAGTGCTAGTGTCAAGAGTTAAAGGATCACATTGAGGAAAAGAAGAAGGGAAAGAAGCTGCTAGAGTCTGTCAGCTTTGCAGAAGACAAATCAGATAGTGAGGTAGATGCAGACCTAATTTCTGTTTCTTTTTTCAGTAATTTTCTATCTGAATCATGGGTTTTAGATTCGGGGTGCTCTTACCATATTATGCCCAAACAAGGATTTATTTGACACTTATAAATCTTGTGATGGTGTTACTGTTCTAATGGGCAACGATGCAGGTTGTAAGGCGATTGGAATAGGCACTATCAAAATTAAAATGTTTGACAGTGTTGTAAGGGTTTTGGAAAATATCAGACATATTTCGGAGCTTAAGAAGAATCTAATTTATTTGGGGGCTCTGGATTCTTTGGGTTGTGGGTATATGGCAAGAGGTGGAGCTATCAAGGTTAGTAAAGGTGCATTAGTCATCATGAAAGAGCAGAAAATTAGAAATTTGTATAAACTGATTAGGAACACGGTAGTAAGTAGAGTTACACTATCTACACCAGCAGAGTCTTGCACAGATGACACCAAACTCTGGCATATGCGACTCGGTCATATTGCGAGCGCGGTCTGCTAGAACTTCATAAGAAGAACCTTCTAAAAGGAGTAGAGACGTGCAGTATTGATTTCTGCAAGTATTGTGTGTATGGAAAACAACACAGGGTCAGTTTCAAGACAAGTTCTCATACCAGCAAGAGTGTACTAGATTATGTCCATTCAGATGTCTGGGAACTAGTCACAGTCCCCTCTCACAGTGGTGCTCAGTATTTTGTGAGTTTTATTGATGACTACTCCAGAAAGGTATGGATCTATTATATGAAACATAAGTCTAATGTGTTTAGTATTTTCAAAACTTGAAAATTGCTTGTTGAGAATCAGACATGGAAGAAGATCAAATGCATGAGGATAAATAACGGCACAGAGTACAAGAACAAGGAATTCACGATGTTTTGTGAATCAGAAGAGATCACACGTCATTGTACAGTCAAAGGGACTCCACAGCAAAATAGAGTTGTAGAAAGAATGAACAGAACAATGACAAAAAGGGCCAGATGCATGAGGTTGAATGCGGGTCTGCCAAAGGTATTTTGAGCAGAAGCAGTGAACACAGCATGCTATAATCAGTTGAGTTTGCTATAATCAGTTGAGTTGGAAAATTTAAAAATTTTTGGTTGTCTTGCTTATGTGAATGTTTAGGGTGAAGAACGATCTAAGCTAGATTCAAAGTCGATAAAGTGCATCTTTCTCAATTATGAGAGTGGTGTGAAGGGTTACAGAATGTGGAACCTAACTGCCAAGAAGAATGTGATTAGTAGGGACGTCGTATTTAACGAGGCATTCATGGTTAGTAAATGTGAAGATAGTTCAGTTGATGGCGAGGTCAGACAGAAAGAAATAGTTGAGGTGGAGCCTGATGAGAATGAGTCACCTAGTGATTCAAGTGATAGTAATGCAAGCCAGCAGCAATCAGAAAAGGGAGTTGAGTCCTACACAGTGGCTAAAGGTCGAGAGAAGCGGGTCCACAAAGCACCAGTGAGGTTCAGCTTTGAAGATATGGTCAGTTTCACTCTTATAGTTGGCAATGGAGATCCTCAATCTTACAGAGAAGCTATAAGCTATCCAGACAGAGAAAATTGGCTAGTAGCTATGTCAGAAGAGATGGATTCACAACAGAAGAACAAGACTTGAGAATTGGTGAAATTGCCCAAGAACAAGAAAGTTGTTGGTTGCAAATGGGTATACAGAAAGAAGGAAGCAATGTCAGAAATTGAGGGTGAAAAATATAAGGCTAGATTAGTGGCAAAGGGTTACTCTCAGAAAGAATGAGTAGATTATAATGAGATTTTTTCACCAATTCTGAAACACACATCAATCAGAGTTATTTTGGCATTAGTAGCTATGCATGATATGGAGCTAGAACAACTTGATGTGAAGACAGCCATTCTTCACGGAGATTTGGATGAGCAAATCTACATGCAATTACAGCCTGAATGTTTTAAGGAACCTAGCAAGGAAAAGTATGTCTGTTTACTAAACAAATTCTTATATGGATTAAAGCAGTCTCTCAGGCAGTGATACAAGCGGTTCGATTCCTTTATGGTGACGCACGGGTACACGCACTGTGAGTATGATTGTTGTGTTTATTATAGATTACTTGGTGATGGTTCATATATTATGTTATCTTTGTATTTCAACGACATGTTAGTGGCTGTAAAGAGTAAAGAGAAAATTGCAAAGTTGAAGACTTTACTGAGCAGTGAATTTGATATGAAGGATCTTAGAGTTGCCAAGAAGATCCTTGGTATTAAAATTCACCGAGATAGGAAAGTTGGAAAACTATGGATATCCCAAAAGGGGTATCCGCAGAAGGTGCTGAAAAGATTCAATATGCAAGATGCAAAGCCAGTGAGAACACCTTTTACAGCTCATTTCAAACTTTCGTCTCAATTATGTTCGAGTTCAGAAGATGAGTTGAAACCTATGTTGGAGGTACCGTACAAAAATACAATAGGCTGTCTTATGTACCTGATATTGTGCACAAGACCTGAAATATCCCATGTCGTCAGTATGGTCAGTAGATACATGACAAATCTAGAAAAAGAGCATTGGAATGCAGTCAAGTGAATTTTCAGGTATTTGGCAGGAATTCGGGATATGAGGATATTGTTTGACAAGGAGAGGGCTTGTACAGAAATAGTGGGATATGTTAATGCCGACTACGCTGAGGACTTGGATTCGAGAAGGTCCATGACAGGGTTCGTGTTCACTCTTACTGGTGGTCCTATTTGTTGAAAGTTTACACTTCGGGATACTGCTGCTTTATCAACTACTGAAGTAGAGTATATGGCAGTAACTGAAGTCGAAAAAGAGGCAATATGGTTGAAGGGTTTGGTTAGTGAACTCGGGTTGATGCAGAACAGTGTATTGCTACACTGTGACAGTCAAAGTGCTATCCACTTAGCCAAGAATCAAGTGTATAGCGCAAGGATAAAACATATAGCCGTGCGGTATCATAGGATTCGGAAGTGGCTACTTTCAAGTGACATTTTCGTATCAAAGATTCATACCGATGAGAATGCGTCTGATATACTGACTAAACCGGTACCAAGGATCAAGATTGAGCATTGTCTAGACTTGGTCCAAGTCTGTTCCTGTTGATATTCAGAGAGGGTGGAGCACTCACACCCGAAAAAAGAGTGCTGGAGGAGGCAGACGACAGGTCTTCACAGATGGTTCAAAAATTTGAGTCAAGGTGGAGATTGTTGGGTTTTGACCCAAATTTCGAGTTATGGTCTCGGGATGATGTCCGCTCAAGCGATCAGGTGGTCCGCTTAAGCGGACACTTCAACGTTTTGCCTTACTCTCAGGACACTAACCGCTCAAGCGGCCAGGGGGTTGGCTTGAGCAGAGGTTACAAAGGGTGCTCTCTAGACACTGACCGCTCGAGCGGCTAGAGGTCCACTCGAGCGGACCGCCGCAAAAAGAAAATCTTGTTGCAGTGCTAGGGTTAAATTTTTAACCTAGAAACCTCATATATATTGTTTTCATGTTTTATAAAAAAGGGAGGACGACGAAAAACATAAAAATTGTAATCCGTATCATTGAATAGTGGATTGATCTCCCCTTTTTGTAGATGTAGGCATTCTTGTCGAACCACGTATATTGTGGGTATGTTGAGTTCTTGTTCTAGATATGTTCTCTACCTATTTTGCTTGGATTAAAGATTCGTTATTGTGTATATTACGCTGCACAACAGATTGTATAATTTTTTAGTTACTAAAGCTTTAAAAAATCAAGTTTTCAATCAGGACCTTAGCCAAAATAAGCTAATTATAAGCTTGAGTTTTTTTCTTCTATGGTCTTTGGTGCACCTTTTATATATTTTAATTAAATTTTCTTACCTTTTAAATTTTTCTCAATAAAACAAATCAAATAATTAAAAACTAAAATAATAAAAGCAAAAGTTCCTAACAATTTATCCAAAACTAGACCTGAGTTTTATCTCAGCCACGTAAAAGTCAGGAGAGAGAGAGAGAGAGAGAGAGAAAGAAGACAAAAGAAAGTAAAATTAGAGATGCATATAGGTCGGCTTGATTTGGTTTTGTACTAAATTTAAAACTAAATTAATTTTGATTCATTCTAATTTTTAGATCCAGAACTAACTTAATCATTTTCTGAACAAAACCAAACCAATAAAAATTGGGTGAGGTAATTATTAATACCACACCCTACTAAGGGGTGTTTAGCTAAGTTTCTACTACTAATTTTTAATTTTTTACTACTAAGTTTAGTTATAAGTTATAATATTTTCTAAATACCCACAACTTTTACTATAACTTATAATTACTTTTTTTTCTATTTCAACTACAAATTACAATTTTTACCAAACACTCACAACTTCTGCTATATATTACTATCTATAAGCTACTAGTAGTAGCATTCCCAAACACCGCATAATTATTACATATTTTATAATAGTTTTGTGAGATTAATTATTTAATAAATACATAATTTTTTCAACAATTGTTGCATTGACACGAGAGAAATGCAATCAAGTGAGATGTGCAATTCAATCTTACATTTAATCTAATTAGTCAAACATATTCTTGATACTTCAAAAATATCTAATGATTTTTTTCTCCCTTTCACCAGGCAAAGTATCAAAAAAACTTGCAAACGAAGCATGTTAAGAGTAGGGATGACAATCTTTTTCTCCCG
>JAULJZ010206802.1:29840-42650 GCA_032270985.1 Heliamphora pulchella
CCCCCCCCCCCCCCCCCCCATCTCTTTGTTTTTTATGATTTTTTTTCTGTTAAAAAGTAGGGTGAAAATGGGATTTATTTTCTCGCTCTGTTATTCTTCGTCCCGGTTCCATTTATAATTCATAAATATACTTTTACGTAAATATATGTACATATATATGTATGTGTGTGTGTATATAATATTTTTAAAAAATATAATAAAACTTGAATACAAAAATATTATCTTTATCTTTCATTTTTTTACTTTTAATTAACATTTAGTCCTATTTTTAAGAGTAGTAGGAGAATTAGTCCTACTACTAATTTTTTTAAAATTTTAGTCCTATTTTTTAAAATTTTATTTATAATAAGACAAATGTGCCCTTCTTTGCATGTCTCCTCCAAAAACCCTTCTTTCATCAATTGTTTGCAAACCCTAGCCGCCACTCCTACTCATTGCCTCGCCGCTGTTTCTCCTCCTCCTCCTCTTCCTTGTCACTGACACCACCGACCACCACCGTCAACGCCACCAATGGTAAACCTGGCTGTCGCCGCGTCCTTCTCCTCCACCCATATCCGAACTGCTGTTTGTAGACACCCCAATTTGACCCCACCGAATCTTAGGCTTATCCAGATAAGTTCGATGATGAAAATCAAGTAGAATGATGTCTCTGAACAATCACTGGGAATCAATCTGAATCCAGTACTCCGTAAAACCAAATCGCAAGAACACAACCTTGAGGTCGCAACTTTCAAACTTTGCGACCAAGTTGTTTATTGGCCCAAGTAATTCATCCGCAACCTTTGAACCTTGCAACCATCATGTTGATTATTGTGATCACAATGTGAAACTCTTGAAAACCCTTTAATTTGTTACGGTCGCAACCTCCAACCACACGGTCACAACCTTTGAAGGTGGCGACCACAAACTTGTTGAGCCCAATCTGAACATCGAACGTGGCAGCACCTCATTGGTTGGCATATTTTATATAAACGTACATTGGGTACGATTTCAGAGGACCTTTTGGCTGACGTCGATACACTGCTGCTTTATCGAGTACTATACTATGCACACCAGTACTCTGTCGAATCCCCGACTCACACCCAATCTATATTACTGCTTGAGCTCGACTTGGATACTGGAATTGGGTTGCCCCTCGAGGTTTAAGCCGACAATTCTACATTCCACGACTTGAGGACTCCTCTGGATGGTCGCGCTTCAGGTATTTTATTAGGACCCCGACATCTCTCTCCTCAACTTTCTACCCCCGTGGGGAGGTCGGGTTTTGATTTTGAATAATTGCCAAAATTGCATGTTTTTTCTTTAGTGCTGCCATCATTAGGTTTAATTATCACATGTTTAATCGATATTTTTTTTATTAGTAGAATTGTGAGCATGCTTTTTCTTTAGTTTTGATATCACTAAGTTTAATTAATTTGTCCTTATATTTAACTAATAATTTTGGGTTATTGAATCAAAAGCATGCTTAATTTTTGAGAAATTGGTTAACGTTCATGGTAGTCTAATCTAAATAGTCTCAATTATGTTTTTCTCATACTGCACACTAGCACCCCCGTACACTATTCAATAAAAAAGTGCTAAAACTCCTTGCGGTTGCAACGTCCATTCATTGCGGTCGTGACAAATATGCACTGGCATGTTTGTGGGTGTGATTCTGCTCCTCATGTGCGCAACCTTTTGGCTTTCTGTTCTTGCAACCGTAACATCTATATGTTACGGTCGCCACCTTTGTTTCATTTCAGTAGCTTAATTCTATTTCAGTAGCTTAATTATGCCTTTACAGTATTCTGTTGATTACCAGTATGCAATTCGAAGTATAGATCAGCATGTTTAAGGCTTAGAAATCCTTAGATTTATTTCTATTTCATTAAAATTCATGTTATGCTTAGTTTAATTTTGACATGATTAGGGTTTACTAGTTTCACTTAAATGATGACATACTTTATATATCGTATGCTGCTTGTTCCATGTATTTTTTAGCTAGAATTTGCATGTCTTAGGATCTACAATTTCTTATTATTCTTTGTTTGGTATTCTAGATACATATACTATATATTTTCATTATTTAATTTTGGATGTTCTCTTTTTACTCCTATTTTTTGTATTCGCATTAATTTAAGAAATATAATTGAAGAACTAATAATGATTAGTAAATGCCAACCTTGCGGTTGGGCAAATGGAGCGCCTAACACCTTCTCCGATTCATATCTTAGCCATCGAACCTTTATTTTCTCTAATTAAACATTTTAAAGATCAGTAGTCCATTTTTATTTTTTTTGATTTTTCTCAAAAATCAAGTAGCGATTCTATTTTTCATAAAAAGGGTTTTCAAAATATTTTGATTTTCAAGATGTTAAAATATTTATAAAATAACTCTTGAATTTCTTATTTTTGTTTTGAAACAAAACCCTAAATCTCGGCGCCACACCACCCTAAATCTCGGGTTTAATTTATCATAAGTTAAACTGAAATTTCTATTAAAGTAATAAATTTCTGTGAAAGTGATAAATTTCTTACATCAACTGAGAAATTCTATGAGGAATTCTGTTAAAGTGATAAATTTATCAGAAGTTAAAGTGATAAATTTCTATTAAAGTTATAAATTTTTGATAAACTAATAAATTTCGTCAGAGAAAGAGTTGCCAGAGTCAGGCACCAAAACAGTGGTCGACGCCGAAGGAAAAACAGTAGTGGCATGGCTGGAAATAAACAATGCGTTGACAATGTTAAGGATATTTTGACTTATTAGATGGGACTAATCCTCTTATAACTATATAAATTAGGACTAGAGCCAAAATTATCCTTTCTTATATTATATTCTCTCTCTCTCTCTCTCTCTCTCTCTCATATCATATATTCTTATGAGGTTGACAAAAGAAATTATTATTTTTGCTCCCTCTACTTTTCCGGCATACCTCATTATGCTCTGACCTAATAAAATGCAAGCAAGAGATAATTAAGATATCGCGTCCAACCCCCGCCTTTGCTATCGATCCATTGTTATTTCTAGTTTAAGAGAGACATAGGCCAATAAAAACTTTATAGCCAAATTATAAAAAGAGTATATACCAAATGATATGAAATTTCTTATATAGTCTTTATCTCATTTTATGAATTTACCATTTATTTCTTTTTTACAAATTTCGTTTGATACTTAATGGTATAAGTATTAAGCTAAATGGGTCGTTCCTAAAGAACTGCTCACTACCCTTACAGATTGGGTTGAATCCTGAGCAAGGAGACCTTGAAAAGCTTTAAAGATCTTACGCCGATAAGATCACCAAAAACTTCTTACTGACTAATGAAAGCAATGAAGATGGCACATCATGTGGCATCTAAATATAGAAATAATTATTTAATAGTCCCAGTACACCATGTGACATTACCTACACGGTGCTCCCACCCAATGATGTCGTGAAAAATATTCCGAATGAAACAATGTTGGTTTGTCTTTGTTGGGCAAGTGGAACACAAAAATGAATCACTTATGGTGACAAATCCAATGAAGGGCCAAGCGTGTCCCCCTCAAGTTTTGATATACCCACTTTTACCTATAAATATTAAAAATATTTTAAAACATACCCTTAGTAAATTTAGTTAATTCTTTCTTTCAAATTTTATAGTTTTCATTCCACCTATTAAGAATAAGGATGCCTTCAAATGCACTCTTAATAAAATAATTAGTGGCTTCTTAATTTATTATATATGTTAAAAGACTCATTCTATTTTTTAGAAGGGTTTCTAAATACACATATTTTTTGCATCTGTAAAGTCTCTTGAATCACATTCATCAGTCCATTCTTTTACAAATAACAATAGCAAACACATGAGGAAAACAATAATCCAATTAAAATTTAAGACTTTGTCAAATATACTAAAGAGGGGAGGCAATAGTTAGACGATGATGAGAAGCAATATGTGAACCAGTCACCACGATAAGAGATAATTTTTTTGAATTTATTTTAAACAAGTATGAAGAAGTATTTTAAATTACAGCTAAATATATTTTATTCGAAGTATTTTACTCACTTAGTACGTATCAAACAATTGTACCGTAAATTGATCGAAAAATGCCAATCGCCATCCACTATGCGATAAATAAACACTTAACGGTTAACAATTTACTATTTTTGTCTACTTATAGTAACTCTGATCAATTCTTTTAAAATAATACATTCTTATTAATTAGCAAAACCTATACTTATGATCAAATCTGACCAATTAAGGAAACTTGGACCCATTTTGATGGAACGGTTACCAAAATCTGACACTCAGTTGTAAGGAAAATAAATTTTGTGATTGCATGACAAAAAAAAAATTAAAAATAAAAAAATAAAAATCTGAGGCCCCATTGGGAGTACTATGACAGGCAGGATTCAGTGCAACATCCAAGGACACAACTGTTGGGAGTCACTGTTTACATAAAGACTTGATATCATCAAATTTGTTTTATGTATTTGTTAAATAATTAAATGCATAACTACCCCCTCTCTTCTTTTTCTCTCTTGTTTTAGTCCTTTTGTAAATTAAGGCTTTGTTTGGTAAGTAATTTAAAAGTTATTTTTTTGAATTTTATTATATAAAAAGAGTTAAAAGCAAGTTTAATTGTACCAAAAGAAATTTCAAGAAGTCTACTTTTTAATTTTTTTTATTTACAGATCTTAATGTCAGTATGAAAATGTAAAATTATTCATTTAAAATATTACAAACTAATAGTAAGAGAAATAGTTCGGTGCACGAAACTCTCGCATATGTAAAATTTGAAAAAATAAGGAACTATAAAAGGTCAATGGTAATGCTTATTAATGAGAAAGGAATAAAAATAAAATCTAAAAAATACAAATACAAAACACAAAATTTGAGTAATTCATTCGAATATAATTACATTCACGACCATTGCGATTGTTTTCCTATAAACTATAATAAGAATTATATCGAAATTGTCTTCGACTACAATATATTTGTAGTTAGAGTAACAAGTCAATTAAAAATACAAAAGTACCATTAGGAAGAAAAACTAGTAAAACTACTAAACAAAAAAAACTCTATAGCCGTCAATCTAAAAAGGAAAAAAGCTTCTTAGTCATTGTTCGGTAACTTAATTTTAAGTCATTTTTTATTTTAAGTCATTTTAAGCCAAATAAATAAAAATTTTGTTCGATAAATTTTAAGGTTCACTTAAAGCGAAAAAGTAATAAAGTAATAAGCTTTTGCTTAAAGTAACCTTAAGCCAAAAAGCAATAAATCAATAAGGCAAAAAAATCTTAAGTCAAAAAAATATTATTATAAAAAAAATTTACATAATTTTATATTCAATATGAATTATGTTTGACATATCTCGGCTATATAATTTTTTATGAAAATTATAATAAAGTTTTGGCGTTTTTAAAAATACTTAAAAATATGTTAGGTTAGTAAGAAAAAATAATTAAAAAAAAAAGACTAAAAGCGAATAAGTGAAAAGACAAAAAGCTAGAGTTGACAATCGAGATAAAAAAATTATTTAGGCTTTAAACCAATCGATTTCTAGCCCGATTTAAACCCGAGAGCCAAACGAGGCCTCAATCTTATAAAAAAATCAATAAAGAAGTGTCATAGAGCTACGGAAAAGACAAAGTCAAAAAGTATGTTGGTCCCAAACAAGGCGCAAGGGAACTAAATTCACATCCTGGCATTTTGGGATCTAGTTTGTATTAGTCTTCTAGAGGACTTGTATGGGCTTTTAATATAATGGGCTGACGATACAATGGACTGGCAACAACATCCTAATCTCATTTCTACAAAATTCTCTCTCTCATGGGAGTTTTTAGATTCGATTTGGGTTGATTTAATTTAATTTCAAGTTAAATTAAAACTTAAATTGTTATGTACAATTTCAAGGGTTAAAAATTGAAATCGAATTGTATATGTCATGAAATCAGACCAAATCAAACGAATAAAAAACAGTTCGATTCTGAATTGGGCCCATGATTCCAAGATTAAGTATTTATTACTTATTTTATATTTAAAAAAATTGAATTTACTTGATTTTTTTATAAAAAAAAAACTTATGCTTTTTTTCTTTATATTACTTTAGCTTACATTTTATTTTATCGCTTGTTTTATAATATGATAAAGAGAGATTCTTGTACCTATAACTTATGCATTAATTTTATTCATTTGTTATTTTATTTTTTTCATTGATTACAAATGATTTATGAACTATATAATATTACAATGTTCTGAGAAAAAGAAACAAGAAATTATAATATATAAGAGAAGAAATAAAGAAAAATAGGCGTAAAAGAAAATTTTGACTTTTTATTTATATATGACACATAATATAATATTAATATAATAAAAGTAGATAATAGATCAGATCGGTTTCATATAATTCTTTTAAGGTTAATTTATAAACCTAACGATAAAAAATAATTCCTAATTATTTACAATCGAAAGCAAATCATTTATCAAAAAAATCAAAACAAACTGTACGATTTCGATTTGTCTGAACAAATTTACGGACTCTATCAATTTTTTTCTAATTTGCGCATAGGACATGCATTGCTTCAAATCCAAGTATTGAGAACTGTTGTTTCATTTTCAAGTTTCTGGTGTTATAAGTGTGTTTTTTTTTTTTTTCAAATCTAAGATTTTTGTTAATTGAATACAAGAAATTAAATCTACAAAAATTTTAAAAAAAATTTATTAATTTTTACGTATTCAATTTTTTGTGACAAGAAGTGTCTTAAAATGTCCTTTATACAAAATTTAAAAAGTTCATCAATTTTTTTTTAAAAAAAAATCATTTTAAGGTCCTGATGTGACATTTTTTGTTTTATTTAATTTGTAAAATTTCTGTATATGTTTTAGTACTTTCATTCCTCCTAATGAAAGCAAGCATTCTATCATTTAGGCTAATTTTCTTAACAAATTACTAAAAAAAATGTATAAAAATAAATCTATCTCAAACGGAGGCTAAAGTCCTGTTTGGAACCACTTGATTTTTTGCTTAAAAAATAACTTTTAAACTGCACTATTTGATATTATGAAAAACTCAGTATGCAGCAAAATAATTAAAAAAAAAGTCTAAGAGTAATAAACCTATTCACATCCCAAATAATCCATTTTTATTGAATAAGATAACGACTACTTTAATAAAGAAGTTAAATCTACTCCTAAAAAATAAAATGTCAAAACTTATTCCAAATACTACAAACTAAATGTGAAAAGTAAAATATGGCATGTTAAATATTTCAACTTAAAAATAAAAATTAAAAAAAAAAACCTACCCTAAACAATGCAACTTTTTTGTCTTCTTTTTTTCCAAAAAAAAACAGAAAACTGAACTTCTAAAAAAACCAAACTTTTTAGACATTCCAAATAGGCTCTAAATATGTGATTTTTGTTATAATACCTGCAGCTTCTTCCCATACCCACTGAAAGACCTGAAAATACTCGCACTATTTAGTGAGTATAATTGAAAGTTTGATCACTTCCACTTTTAAAGATAACCATTCACTAGATATGGCAACTTATAATTCGCCAAAATCACAAGGTTGCAAAAGCAACCATTCAATTTACAAAACCAAAGTTTTGTATATTCCAAAAACACTATAGTGAAAAAGACATCCTTGGGCAACAGTTACACCACCACTAGAACCGCTAATGCTTCTACTCTCATGTGATCAAGTTGCACAAAAAAGAAACCCTAATGGATAATTTTATCCAAAGCTAATAAAAATAAATAAATAAAAACTGACATACTGTACATCAGATCTCTAGTTTCTGCATTAGGTCAAAACAACCAGTACCCATCTTCACCGGCAACCCGAGAATGATCCTCGCAGACGGGCTTTCCAAGTTATCTTTCATTCCATGCGACGCGGCTTCAACAATGAACTTTGAAGCAGTTTCAAAAGACATTTTCAGGAAAGGAGAAATCGACCCCGCTATGCCCCCGTGTCGGGTCATTGGCCGGTACCCGCCCGAGTGGGTCATAAACTCAGCAATCAGACTTAGGTGCCGATAATCAATTTCCACACCGTAGTTGCTAAAAACGTTTTTCACCTCTCTTATGATGGTTTCCCGGGCTGCTTCTACTCCGTATGTGCTTAGAATTGCATGAATATTGTTGGAATATATGCGCGTCACGTCAAGATCTTCTTCGAATTCCCAAAGTGCCAAGAAATAGACTCCAGCTGCCTTTAGAGCCAAAGGTTCCGGCTTTTTATCTGGGTCTTTATCTTTCTTCTCTGCAGGAGTTTTTGGGTCAGTCTTGTCTTTCGAAGGCGCTGGAGTATCAGCTTTGCCGCCATCCTCTCTCCAAAGAACTTGATCGTTTTTCTCAGATTTAACTGCTTGACATGCATCGAGCTTCCCCGAGCTCCTGAGACGAACCTTCTTGGCAGTCTTTTGAGCAATCTACATAGTCATCACGAGAAAAGCACAAACAGCTCAGGGAGAAAAAAAATATAAAGATAGATTTTCTTAAAAATAAAAAGAAAGAAAGGAAGGTAAACCAGCAAAAAACTCCCTGAATCTGTCTACCAAACTCAACTTTTAATTTTATCAATTGGGTATCTAAACAATTCGATTTCAATATACTCATGCCTCAAACGCCATAAAAATGGGTATCTAAACAATTCGATTTCAATATACTCATGCCTCAAACGCCATAAAAATGGACAGAATCAACGGACGTGGCAACTGAAGACTAAATCCACATTTTGCCACCTCAGCTAGTTTCTTCCATTTTTAAAGATGTTTGATGCCAGGGTGTTAATTATTCGAATTGAATTATTTAGGTACTTAATTGATAAAATCAATTAAAAGCTTAAGTGTTTAAGAGATATTAAGTTCATAGTTCAGTGATTGTTTCAGAATTTGCCCAAAAGGAAAATCGGAAAGGCAGGTTATAGAATGCATCCAAAACAAGGGTACAAGAAAGCAAATCCAGCGAGATGTTAAAAAATCCTAGTTGATGTTGAGCAATACCAGCACTCGTCTAAAATACATGTTTTACTGATAAATTACATCTTTTTAGCTTTTTGGGAAATGATATATCACACTTCAACCCTAAGGTATCCGGTCCGCTTAGGTAAAAGGTCAAAATGCATCAAATCAACCCCTACACATTACAGCCAATTTGGAGGTAGAAAGTGGAGTATCCAATCAAAGCTATAGAGACAACCGTATTAAAACAAACCCATACTTATCATGAGATGATCACCAACCCTCTCCCCTCCCCTTTTCTTGTCCCCTGGTAAAACTGGACCTCAAAATAAAGCAAAACTGCCAAAAAGAGGGACGAAACAAAGTTTGCAAACCACCAAATGGGGCCAGAAAAGGGAACACTGTTTATCTAAAAAAGAATTACATTTATTTTGTTGCATACTGAAGATGATTCATATAGATAGACAAATGCGTAGATAGAAAAACATACCTGACCCAGCAAAATATGAGGCTCATTGGTAAACCTGAAATGAACCTCAAAGTCGAATCCCTTTACGGCAATGAAGATTGCCCTATCAGAATCCTTTTTGATCAGTTTTGCTCTGACCTTCCCCTTTCCTTTCACATTTGATTTGGTTTTTCTGTCCCGCGATTTAGCCTTCGAGGCAAGTGCGTGCTCATCTGGCACTTCAGAGGCTTCATCTTCAATACCAAATGCCCCAATTTCACCATCCTCCCCACCCTCCTCTTCGGTTTCGGATTGATGATCAGTTTCTTTTCCAAGTTCATCCAATTGTTCCCCATCATTGGCTTCATCTTCAGAACCATCATCATAATCCATCTCATCTGTAGCTTGACGTTTTCTTTTTGCTGCGTCCAAGCCTAGATCATCTGCCCTTTCATCATCATCTTCTTCATCTTCCTCCTCTCCTACTCTGTTGATATCATCCTCATCCGTCCCATGTGATTCCACTGATAGTGAATCTGGCATATAGTTTTTGATGCCACTGATTCTGGAGAGCAAAACCAAATGGTTTTGTATTGCGTCTTCCAGTTCTCTCATAAAGAAAACTTCTAGGGTTTCCGCAAAGTCTTTGAATGAAGAAAGTTGAGATTCAGAGAGCTTCATCTTAAGCTTGTAAGTTCTGGATATTTGGTGATTATCAATGGATACTGGCAAAACACTAACTTCTATGCTCTCTATTATATCTGCGACAGTGACCTTCTTCAGTTTTATCACAAGGCGTTCAGCATCCTTCCTGCCATAAAACACACACACAATGAGAGAGAGAGAGAGAGAGAGAGAGGTATGTCACAACTCATAACAACAAAGTCAATTACATATTTATGTTAATAAGAATTCGACAGTCTCAAACAATAGTGTAACCAATCAGAATAAGAGTTGGCATCTGTTATGTACACACACACAGAGAGAGAGATGCAGGTACGCCACAACTTGTAACAACTAAGTCAATTTCATATTTATGTTAATAAGAATTCGACGGTCTAAGGCAATAGTGTAACAATTCAGAACTTCAAAATTCCAATAAGCATTTCTCCCTTCCTACAACAATTCTATGGTAAGTGAACACCAATAGGGTGTGTGTTGAGGCTTAACATGGGGTAAAAATTGATTATTGAAAAGTAGAATCTAAAAGCACCAAAATGTAGCTTCTCAAGAATCAGCTTTTTAAAGTTATTTTTGGCCCATAAGCAAAAAGCAGAAGCCGCAACAAATGTTTCAGCCTATGAAGCACGGGAGCGGGTATGTGATACGGGTACGGTACAGTACGGGTACACCGGTACGATGAAATTTAAAAACATTGGGTACGTGTACGCCTGTGGTACCGCGGTAAATTTATTTATTTTTTGTACATTTTAGCGTTATATTATATATATGCTAAATACAAAATTAATTTTTGCTTATGAGAGAAAAAAATAAATGTTAAATCATATAAGCATTGTCGTCTCAAAGCTATGTTTTTGGCAATTGCTAGTTGGGACTGTAAATGGCAAATACTTGTTGGGCTAAACGATTTGTTATGGCAACCGTATTAGTTGAAAGTAGTTTTCTGTAGTCGCAAACTCGAAGTGAAAGTCTCAGAAAACGTATTTTCTCACACAAATTCAAAATTTTAGTATTTTTACTAAATTAAAGAATCTAAATCATGTTTTTTAATATTGAAATTTATCTTTATATTAAAAGAGAGAATATATTATTTACTCTAATATTTTTTAAATTTTTAAAAGTTTCGTATAAGTCTTAATATATCCATTCACGTACCAAAAACATACCACTACCGTACTCAAAACGTACCGTTGGCGTACCCAAATCGTATTGGTGCCCTATCCAACAACTGGAAAAGTACATGGCACTTTTTTGTTGTACCCAGTACGTACCGGTGCTGTATCAGTGCCGTACCCGTACCCAGTGTGTACCCGGTGCGTGTACAGCACTATTTTCGAAGTAGCCGAGCTTCATACATTCAGCACAACTTCCAATGCAAAAAAAATTCTAAATTGAAACTAACTGAAAATATAGCCCTTAACAGAGTAGAATCGTGTAAAAAAAATCATATAATCGACCTAAATTAATTAGGACAAAAACTTAGTTTGATTTGGTTTGGATTGGTTATACTAGAATTGAAGCTTTAGCCATCAGAGCCCTCAGTCAAACCCGTGGCTCGGTGAATTCGCTGCCAATTTTTCTTAGTTTTCGTTATATTAATTTTTCTATGTTTTTTCTTTGATTTGCGGTATTTTATAAAAGTGCCTCCTCGAAAGTATTTGACTAGATGGATTAGAAATATTGTCCATTTAAAAAGAAATGCTATACTTTTCGTTTTGTTTTGAGATTATAGCTTTTGGTTTTGTTTGGTGTTATTTTGGTTGTAAATTGGATATTGATGAAATGTGAAGGTGAATGTGAAGCAACAAGATAATTTGTATTCTTCAGATTTCTATACAGATTTTTCTTGAAGTTTGAAAGTATGAAAATTTATAAGGCCTCTTTTTAAATGGCCCAGTTCATCGCCAACGTCTCCATTTTCAAGCTGTTTCTGAATGCAATGGTAATTATTTATCATATTGTCTCATCAACTTAACAGTAAAAGGCCTGATAATGCGGAAAATTACATATGATATGACAGCAATGCTCCTTATGAAAGAAATCTATTCAATGAATTCAATCACAAATGAAGAGAGAGAAACTCGCCAACCCAACTGCAGGCCTTCCTGTGTTTTTCTCTCTGCAGACCCTTACAAAGAATTATCTTGCAAAGGATCACTATAAACCTTATGTTTTCTCCATAATTGCACATATTATTAGTATATGTAGGTTACCACTATTATCTCCATATTTTTAGAGGTAAGGATTTCAACATGTTACTGTTAACAATCCTGAAACCTTATATCACTATTATTCTCGTTGTGTTAGCATTTGTATCTTTTGTTTCTCCCTTTTTTCTTCGGTACAGAAGTTCTGATGTCCTCATCCAACAAATGCACAATAAAGAAGGAACTTTACCCTTTCTACGAATAGTTTCAACAAGGATGTAAGAACTCACTTCAACTTCCCCATTAGCAATGGGCACGTCATTATTGGAGTCTTAATATCATTTGAAGCAGTCATCAAAATCTCTTGTAAACGAGGAATGCCAAGTGTCACATTCATTTCTGCACGTCCAGCATGATGGAAGGTGTTTAGCCTGAAAAAAGAAGAAAATAATGTCTAACTGTGCTGTAAGAATTGAAATACCATCCAAAACAACAAGATGTCCTCCGGTGACAAAAATGGCCCCAAAAAACCAAAAGATATGAAAAATAAGAAACTAACAGAAGAATTTATTAATTCCATGTAGGGTAATCAAGAAACTG
>JAULJZ010206803.1:0-19052 GCA_032270985.1 Heliamphora pulchella
TAAGATGTGATTTTGGCAGCAGTCCCAATCCACAAAGTTATGAGAAGATTAGTCTCTTCTAATAAATTTTTATAAATTTAGTCCTAATCCAGTATATTATTCTCAAACTGCCCTTAACATTATCTAAAATAATTTTTTTCTAACCCTACTGCCTACCTCTTTCTTTTCCGGTGCCAACACCGACCACTCATTTGGCGTCGATTTTCGGCGCTGATCTCCTCATTCTTTTTCAGTATTGACCTTCTCCTTCTTCTCCAGTGATTTCTCTGGCACCGATCTCCTCCTTCTTCAATGATCTTCTTTTTCTCCAGTGTCGATCTCCTATTTCTTCTCCAGTGATTTCTCTGGCGCCATCGTCAAAGGGTTAGGATTTTAGAGAAAGGAGAAGCAGTGATAAATTTATCAGTTTAAAATTTTAAAAAAAATTCTCATTTTATTAAATTGATTAACTTATTTGTTTTGAACTGCTAAATTTATCAATTTAAAATTCTAGAGAAATTTCTCATTCTGTTAAACTCATAAATTTACCAGTTAAATTTTCTTGAGAAAATCTTTTCAAAGCATTAACTTGGAAAGAAAACAAATTCCCTATTGCATTTAACTGATAAATTTATTCGTTGAAATTTCTTTCGAAATTTTTCATCGTATTTAACTAAGAAATTTCTCAGTTTAAAAATTTTCTCAAGAAAACTAAACTACTAAATTTATCAATTACAAGAAAAATTTCTCAGTTATAGAGAGAGAAAAGATTCAGTATTCCAAACAAGCACACAGGGTAAAGGGAGATAGTGCAGCAATGTCGACGACGAGATCTGGAATGGGGAGACGTCGGTAATGAAAGAGGAGGAGGAGGAGGAGGAGGAGCTGTGGCCGCAGCAAGGAGGAGAATGAGGAGGAGAAGCGGTGACATGTTCTAGATTTGGAGTCAATGGTTCATATTTGGTGGATGGCGCGACAAGGAGGAGGAGCGGTGGCGATGAGAAGATCTGGAGTCAGTGGTCGATGGTGGTGAGGAGGAGGAGGAGCGGTGGTGACGGCGAGATGTAGAGTCGATGATCTAGATTCAGTGGTCGGCGGTGATGGAACAGGAGGAGGAGGAGAAATAGTAGTGGCGGCGGTAATGGTGGCAACGACGATAAAGAGAAGGAGGAGCGGTGGCGGCGACAAGAAGTTGATTCACCAAAAATTTGCAACCAGTAAAGAGAGATGTGAAAAAAAAGAGAGAAAAAACTCCTTAGACTCCATGAATGAGAGAAGTAAGAAAGGAATAGAAAATGAAAGAGATTGAGTTTAGGATAATTAATTAGAAGTCACATTTAGGAGACTTGTATTTCATTGAGTCCCAACCACTTTTTTAACATTCCACCAAATTCTATTTTTTTAAATTTAGTTATAAAATGGACAAATATGCCCTTACTCGTTCCCACTTTGCTCAGCCCCATCTCACATTCTCTCTCACTCCCTCTTGTAGCCTCACCACCAGATCCATCGCCACCGTCCCTCGTCGCCTCCCCTCACCGCCATCACCGTCGTCTCTCGCCGCCATCCCTCGACGCTGCCTGGATCTGGTTTTCCAACTCCGTCGTCCTCCACTCCAAATGAGATCTGGAGCACCGTGGTCACCCTCGCCTCGTCGTTGCCGTCACCCCCATCGTAGCCTCCTCGCCGTTCTCCAGATCTGGTGCGGTCTGGTTCAAATTCGTCGCGCGTTCTCATCTATGTCTTCTCTGAACTGCGCTTCATCCATTTCAGTGCTGTTACGTTATACATAAAACTTGTAATGTAAGAAAAAGATTGAAGGAGAGAGAAACCTTAAAAGAAAAAAAAAACAGAAACACAAATAATGATACATGTATTCCCCCCTTTCGCTCTTCAGAAACACAAATAACGATAGATGTACCTCCGCCCCCCCCCCCCCCCCTCTCGCTCTGTGTGTGTGTGTGTGTGTGTGTGTGTGTGTGGTGGTTGTTGTGGTGGTGATGGGTGGTTGTGGTCTAGTGGTGGTGTTGGTAATGAGGGGTGATTGTAACAAATGTCTTATTTTTTATAATATTTTATTTAAAAAATAATGATATATTTATAGTTATACAAATGAAATGTATTATTTGTTAAAAAATGATAAGACATTTACACATTAACATACACATTCATTTAAAAAACATCTCATATTACAAAATGAGACATTTGTTATGAAATTATCTCATTTGTTGAAGAAATATCTTGAAATATTTCATAACAAATGAGATATTTGATATTAAATTCAGAATCAAATTAAGACACTCATAACAAATGAGACATTTAGTATCAGATTTAGAATCAAAATAAGACAATCATAACAAATGAGACATTTTCAGATCTATAATGAGAATTTTCTTGATTTTTTATTTATCTCTGACGAGTTTGTTGGTGGTGACAATAGAGAGTGGTGATGATATGGTGGCAACGGCGGCAGTGACAACAATAGTGGTGGTGGCAGCGACGTTGGCGACGTTGGTGATGGAGAGTGGTGTTGGCAGTGGTGAAGAGTGTGTGTTATATTAGGGCTAATTTTGGTATAGAAAATATAAAATAAGATTTAATGGAATCTAAATTTTAGATGAGACTTATTGGAATATAAGTTGGTTAAATGGGGCCTAACCCAAAATCTCCCATTGAATTTTGGAGATGATATCTTTGTTTATGAATTTTTTATGAAGATTTTACTTATTCAGTCACATCTGGTTTTGAAAGAGAGAGGACGAGCAGGGGTAAAAGTGTTCAAAAGTTTTTTAAATTTAAAAATGTGGAACTTATTCGGCTAAAGAATTTATGATATGATTTGTTTTTAAATAGGTCTTAAAAATAGGACTAATTACTAATTAATTTATTTTTAAATTAAGAATTTTATAGTCATTTTATTCATAAAAGCTAAAGAGTGTTTGGATGTGTGTAGAGTTTTTTCTGGAAGAAAATAAAAAAAAATGATTCTTTTTTAAAGATGTCAAATATAATTTAAAAATTAACTTTTTTGCAATAAAAAAACTTTTTAAAAAACAAAATACAAAAATAATTTATTTTTATCCCGTGTTGATAATTGATAAATCCCCAATTCCGCCCCCACAGTAGAATACGAATAATTATTCAATACTTTTAGAATAAATTTTATTTAAATTATTAAATAACACATTTTTATACGTTAAATAAAATAATAATAAAATAATAAATCCGACCAAATGCATCAATAATTATAAAATTATAACACAACCTCAATCCAACAATAGCCTCCGAATCCAATCTGTCACCCAACACCTTCTTTGCCAGCTCTATGTATATAATTTCAATCCTAACCTCACCTTCAACTGATGTTCTCCGAATTCTGACTCTCTCTCTGTCTCTCTCTCTCTCTCCCCGTCATTTGAGGGATCGGAGCAAGAAGGTACAGCGAGAGAAACAGAGAAAAAGAAAACGAACGATGCTTTTGTTGCATAGCTCGCGGCCATGGATGTCGCCTGGAATTCTGAGAGTCGATCGGATTTCTCGTCCGCCGCAGAGGTCACACACACTGTGCTTGTTTTCCTTCGTACTTTCTTGATTTCTGGAAGTTCTAATTGATTGTTGAAGAAACGAAGTCTTTTTCTTCTCTGCGTTCGTCGCTCGCTAGGATTTGATGTATTATACGCAACACGTGCACACTAGTAGGGACTTATGTAAACTCACATATTCAATCGTTTTGGTGTTCATTGGATCGTAAGAAGGAGAAAGAAATGTTCATCACATGGTCAATTTGTTAAGTACCAACAAAGTAAATTAAGTAATACTCCACTTCCACGGAGCGACATTTGAGATTCTGTTTTCTAATAATGATCTTGATTTGTGGAGAGAAATGTAATAAATCTGTGGAGCTTGCGTGCATTCATGAGTCTGTGTTGCTACAAGCTATGATTTGCAACTTGATTGAATTGAAGCCGTGTAATTGGGGTGGCCCTGGATTTTTTTTGATTTCACTTGGTTTGGATTGACTTTGAAATTGTTTAAAATCGTGTGCATACTTGGTGCTCTTTGCGAGTGTGTGGACAGTGTTCGAATTGTTGATTCTAACTGGTAGAAAAATCTTTGTAAGTTGTGCTGTATTTGGAAAATATTTTTCGCAATATTGGCAATCTTTAGCACTGTTTAGTTGTAGGCCCGATAACTAAAGAAATGTGGTGGAATGAAGAGTTTCAAGCCACAATAAAAGCAAAAAAGAAATGCTTTTAAAAGGTGTCAAAAGAATAAAAATGATAAATTTTAGCGGTTGTAAACGAGTTTGTAAATACGTAATATAACAGTTAAAGATGATGAATTGAAGCTTATGATGATTTTTATGCTTGATTGGCCAGTAAAGATGGAGGGAAAAAATGTTTATAAACTTGTTAAGTTGAGACTTGAGAGAAAGGAAAACAAAGGACTTAAGTGCCTAAAAAGTGAACATTCAAGGTGTAGGTAAAGGAGATTAAGAAAAAATAAAAAACTTATTTTGAAAATATATTAAATGAAAACACTTACGCAGTTTAGAAGGAGAGTAATCTAGTAATTTTGATGAAAATATCAAATAAGAGTTCTATTGTAGAATAAGAAAGTTTGCAATAGAAAAGGTGTTGAAGAGTATGAAATCATGCCAGGGTATTCCTGTTGAGTTGTAAAAATACTTTGGTGAAATGGGTGTGTCTTCGTTAATAAAATTATATGGACTAGGAAAACGGCTAAAAAGTAAAAAAAGGAGATTTTATTACTATAAAAATAAAGGAGATATATAAAAAGTGCAACAACTATAGATGAATTGAGTTGATGAATAATACAATGAAGTTATGAAAAATAGTGATTGAGTATCGTATAAGAGCAGTAACAAAATGTTAGAGAATTAGTTTAGATTTATGCATGGTAGATCACCTATGAAAGCAATTTACCTACTCCGGAGATTCATAGAAAAGTACACAAATAAGAGAGATTTTTGTATGGTTTTTAGAGGCGTAGAAAAAGCTTATGACAGGATGCATAGAGATATAATATGGTGTGCGTTGAAAAGAAAGGGAGTAATAAAGAAGTATATCAATATGATAAAAACATGCATGATGTTGTTGTTACTATAATTAGATTACTCATAGGAGAAACAAGTGATTTATCAATTATAATATGACTACGCCAAGGGTCGGTTTTCAAGTCAAAACCTTCAACTTTTGATTTGGCATTTCAAATATTTCATAACTTTAACCACAAGCATTCATAATTTAAGCCACAAAATCTCATAGGTGCATGCCATACAACTCAAGAAGTGGGGTGTGTATTGAAGTTTTTCTCTTGACTGGGATACAAGGCTTAGTTTGGTATGGTTAGGCACTAATTGGTTTTTCTAATCATAGACATATATGGTAAACTGTTTAGACCAGAAAATGCCACAAGTTGTTTTTGGTACTGAACCTTCGAAGCATTGGTTTGCAGGTGAAATTCTGTTAGAGTTAACATTATTACTTTTGGAAGCAGAAGTTTTGGTTTTCAGTAAATTCCAGGTCGAGCGTTCATGCATACCAGAGATCAAAAATAGCTATAAAAAACTTAATCGCAAAGCATAAGTGCAAATCCCCCCCAAAAAAAAGTGTGGTTGGTTGACAACAGGGCTAGTCCAAGGGATGAATAATCATACTCCATTAATGGACCCACACTGTTTAAATTGGATACATTTTTGTCTCTTGCACCCAAAACACAAATACTTAGTCCTATTTGTCAATTGTCATTCTCCAAGCGCTTCCTTTTGGGGGAAGGAATGTATTATTCCATTTCCCACAAAAAAAACTGAAAAATCCTATTGGGTATCCATTTTGTTTTCTGTTTTCAGTTTCCGGAAAGCACTAAAAACTTGTTTGGCTAACAGTTACTGGAATGTCTTTTCCTTTCTAAAATCAACCCACGTTTCAGGAAACAAAGAAAAAAGGTTTTTGAATTTTCAAAAATAGTTATAAATCACAAAAATGAGAGCGCTATAAAAATGATGCATGTTTTTTGAAACTTCCATTTTTTTGTTTCTGAAAAGGAAAAAATAATTCCAAACAACAAAAAATAATCTAAAGTAGGAGACCCAAAAATAAGAAGTACAATTTGAGATAAGTCCCATGATTAAGAAATGAAGTCAGTGGGCTCCAATTTTTGACCTCATTTGTACTTCCTCTAACCAACCTTACCTTGACAACATTCAATTTCCAAACTAGTACTTTAATTTTTTCTTTTCTTTTATTTATTTATTTATTTATTTTCATTTGAGCTTCTCAAATGGTTGTGTTGAAATAGAACGAGACAAGGAACTTCCATTTCAATATTATGGCATCCATTTTCACATCTTACATGCTCAGGAACAATCTTGTTAATAGTTGCACATTCTATAGATTTTATGTGAATCTCAATTGAGGCTGCAGCTTTCTAACTACATGTTACTTTTGTCAGACAAACTACACACTACCCATGTTGGTGGATGAGGTCGTCAGCATTACGTGGGAGTAATTTACTGATAAACAGTGAAGGTAGCACAGTCTGCTGCACAGGATGGATATTTCTGTTTATTCTTTGAAATATAGCTTCTGAACGGGGTGCTGATAATGAAAGTATGCCATCTTCAATTGATTGGTATTTGGCACGGGTATGACATAAATTATGTATACTCATTATTATGAAGTAAACACGTAAGAGAGGCATAATGTTTGAGGACTCTGATCTATCAAATGATATCCATGTTAAGTCAATCCATCCCCACTTCGCAAGCTCTAGAGGAAGTTAATAGAAAACGTAGCTGTTGGACATGTAATCAGGTCTATTCTTGGCTTGGGAGTCAAGGTGGAGTTGAATTTATGATAGGCGCTGTATTGTTTCTTTTACCAGTTGTGAAGCAAGTAGTTAAGAACTAAAGTTTAGCTAGACAAGAGAACTGGAATAGCGATTCAATTTATATCAACCTAATGAGGACGAAAGGCATTATGAATAATTTTACACTAGTATGAACTTCAAAATTGCTGGAAATAGTAGAAATTCAAAGAATCAAAATTACTGATCTAAATAGTTATGTTAATTATACGAATAATTTATTTAATGAAACTAAAAACTATGCAACATATCACTAATTAAATTAAAAAGTCATATATCTTATCATATAAATGTTTCAAAACATTTTAAGTGTGCATATGTTGTATTTCGAAGAATACAAAACATTATTATTCTGAAAAGATATATACATAGTACGTGTTTAGAGGGCTCAAAAAGTGTTGTCGAAGTGTTTGCGAAATGACAGAAATGTATATGATATTGTAGATTTATTTTTTCAATTAAGACATAAAAAAGTGTTGGAAATGCTTTTAGGAGTGTCTCAAAAGTGTCGGTGTCCAATACTATGTGCCTTCTCCATGAAATGTCTGTACTTCTTAGTTACTTCTTAGAGAGAGTAAAAGCAAGAAGTTTTTGTTGGATTGGTGCCATACGTGTAAGGAGGCGAGCGATTCAGTGACTGGATGTTTACTTTAAAAAAGTCTTAGTGTACCTATATGTACATATATGCTATATTCAACTAAAAATCATGCTTTTGATTCTCAATCCAAACATAAATCAATTCCTAGCCTTACCAAATAAGTGTTTTGCTGCTATTACAACCATGCTCCCAAGCTTGTTCCTCCACCACACTTGTGTAGCAGAAAGGGAAATGATATAAGAAGAGCAACGAAGAAGAAAGGAGAAATAAGGATCAACTCTTGTTTCTCCTACATATATACACGCACATACGAATCACCACAAGCAGGTGGTGTCTCCATATGAGAAGAACAAACACGCTCTTGTCTGCTTACTAAAACAAACTTCTCAAGGAATTACACTAAAGCCCCATGTTGTAAATCACATCCTCAATTACATCCTTACGACAACTACACTTTGACCCACGCTTTAGAAAATTAACTTTTGTAAAAATTCTCAAAATTTGGTGAAATTCAAATTAATTTCACATATAACTCTTGATGCATATGATGCAAGATGGAGTTACAGAATGTAATTGGTTGTGGCAGTTTATTGGTCTCCAATACTTGTACGCATCTTGTCTTATAAATTGATTTACATGGGCTTTGTTCTCGTTCACAAAGTTTTACTTTTATTCTTTTGTTTTTGGCATTTATTAGTGGATGCAACATTCATTCTTTTTCTGGTTTTTGTGATGACTTGTCATTATCGCTGTCAGGGAATTGGGATGATAGTTTTCAAAGGACATCAGATGAGTTGAATTCCGCTGCAAGTTTGAATGTGTCGGACAATCTTCATGCTAAAGACTTGGGAGTGGACCTAAAAAATAGTACGCAGGTGAGAATTAAATGAAAGGAAGCTGAATGACAGAAACTTAAAAAATTGATCTGTCTGAATGCTTTATAATTTCCAGAAAGAGATTCATGACTTGTATGATTTTCAGTGTTGAGTGTCATTGTGATGCATTAAATTGGTTTCATAATTTTGTAAGTCTTTCTTCTAGATGATTTTAAATGGTAAGTACCCTAATTTTACTCCAATCCTTCTGTTTTGGCCATAAAACACGGAAATGCACTGAAGTTCAAGCATGCAAACTGTGACGGAGTTAACCCCAATCCACAATGTCTAAAATTTCCTTCCTTTTCTGTTCTTTCCTTCTTTCTCGCTTTATTCTACCATGGAGATCTTTCTTCAACTTTTGTTTAAAATTCCATTCTATTTATGCATTACCAACTAATGCTGCACCAGAAAGAAGATGCACAGAAAAGGAAATAGAGGGAGAATAGAAGGAAAGAAGAGAAGAAATGGTCAAATTATGATAGAGAAGATGAAACAGAGACAATAAAAACCAGGGGAACAATCCCAACGCAATAGCTCAATTCTTCAATATTCAAGTCATAGTCTCCAAAACCTATTACATACTTGCCTATTTATAGGCAAGCCTAAACCTTAAAGGAAAGTTATGAAGGGTATGTGAAGTCCCACATCGCTTGAGTACAAAAGTATTGTGTAGCGTATTCGCTTGAGGGCACTCTTACCTCAGCAACTAGTCTTTAGGGTTGACTTTTACCTAAGACCATGTAACATGGTGTCAGACCTGGAGTACTAGGGATGGTAGGGTACATGTCCCTGGTTTGCACGCTGCGCTTGAGGGAGGGTGTGAAGCAAAGTTCCATATCGTCTAAGTACAAAAGTAATATGTAGTATATATGTGTAAGTGTATCCTCACCTCAAGAGTTAACTTTTGGGGTTGACATCTACCTAAGACCGTGTAATATGGTATCAAAACTGGAGTACCAAGGATGGGTAGGGTGCATGTCCCTGACGTGCGCCGCTGCGCGTGAAGGATGGTGTGAAGCGAAGTTCCACATTGCCTGAGTACAAAAGTAATGCGCAGTATATAAGCATGAGGGTATCTTCACCTCAATAGCTAGTTTTTGGAGTTGAGTACGAAAGTCCCACGCTATACAATTTGTACTCAGGCGATGTGAGATTTCGCTTCACAAGGTAAACCACGATTGTAATGATAAATCCTAATTAACAAAATAAACATAATACTAAAATAATTACTAAATCTTCAATATAATTCTTCATCTAATGCCTTCTCATTCACCATCTTCATATCATGTCCGACCTCTCTGTTATCTCTCTTTACCCAAATTGCCTCTCCAATTTGTTCATCTTCTCTCTCTCTCTCTCTCTCTCTCTCCTTTTTTTTGTTTTCTCTTCCCTCACATATTTCTTTTGCTAATCCTCTTCTTCAATTCACACAATAATCAATTCTCTCTTTAGTCAAAACCATCCCCATCCCCGTTTTCTCTCTTCTCTCTCTTCCCAACACCCTTGTTATGCATCCGTTAAACTTATGCCTAAGACATAGTGACATACAAAACTTGAATTTAAAGGGCGGTTGTTTGAAGATTGCTAGCATAAATGGGCTCTATTCATCGTTAGTAAAGAGGCCAAGATTTATGTGACAGTAAAATGAAACAATAAGGATATGTGCTGGATAGAGTGGTGGTTGGGGAGGGTTTAAGTAGGCGAAGTACCAAGAGAAAGGGAAACAAAGGAGACAAAGGAGGTTATGGATAGGGAGAGAAAATATTAAGGCGAATTGAGAGAAGGTAAAATGAGCGAGAGCAAGTTTGCGGTGAGAGAGATGTTGCTGCGTGTTAGGGCAGAAGGAGACTGTGAGAGGTGAGAGGTGAGAGGTGAGAGGTTGTGGGTGGAGTGGCAAGTTTTGCATTTTTGGGGTCGTAGGTTTGATGGTGTTATGATGGAAGGAGATGGTGTGAGAGGGAGAGGTTAGGGGTGGAACTATCGTGGAGAGAGTGTGGTACACCGGGGTGTAGTGGTGCGTTTAGGAGGAGATTGAAAGATAACGACTAATGTGGGAAAAAAAATTTATTGGCGCATAATTTTTTTAGGCGTTCCTAATTGGTAGGACGGTCTTTACCGTATCACCAAAATTCTAAATACTGTGTGCACACTGAAACACCAATATTTTCAAATGGAAAATCCAAATATTTCATTTTATAAAACAACAACATAGGCCATTAGTGTCATTGTTTAAATTTCGAGGGTTCTTTGGACTTACCATGAGGGTTAAAACAAAAAAATGTAATTAACCTACTATATAATGTGTTGGTGTACTTTGTCATTTGGTGCGTTTGTTTGCCAAAGTGTTTGATGTAGTAGGAAACTTCCTCTTCTTCTTCTTTAATGCAGAACACTCTGATTAATTAATAAAAGAACTATAGAGGACTCAAAAAATGCGAGACATTTCTATTGAGGTAGCACAAGAGCCAATTAACAAAAAGGATAGCTAATGGTGGTAGAAAAAAACTCAAAAACAATAAGAAAGAAAGAAAGAAGTCCCACTACATAGAGTAAGAACAATGAACCAAACCGACAAAACCATCATGAACATAGAAGGTGGGTACGCCATTGTCAGTGAGCAAGAGGACATTGAAGCTGAGAGGTGATGAATTTACTATAATGTTAGACTTATATTACAAATTTCCCATAGTGGAAGAGGAAGGAGAGGAGAAAAAAATAGAACCTTGGCGACTCATAATTAAAGGAACCTGAAATGTTTTACTAGTTCAACATGGTGATTTTTTTACACAAAGCCACACTTAAAAGGCAAAGAAATCATACATTATACTAAAACAACTTGCAGGCTAAGTAGCATGGACACGGACATGCCACATGACACGGACACGCTGATACTGTAATTTTAAAAAAATACAGGACACGACACGCTTAGGATACGTTAAAAATTTATATTTGTATATATTTATTATATGTTAAATATGTAAATAATTTATTAAGTGGTAATTGAATATTTACAACATATCGCTAATAAAATTAAAAAAACCTTATATTTCATCTTATAAATGTACCCAAACATATTTAGTGTCCATTATTTGTGTTTTGAAGAATGCAAAACATTGTTACTATAAAGAAATTTATCACATAGGACGTGTTCGAAGAGTTCAAAAAGTATCTATCAAGTATCGAGGAAATGTGTGACAATATAAATTTAATTTCTTAATTAAGATACGCTTAAAAATTATTAAACACGAGTTTAGGAGTGTCCGAAGAGTGTCGTGTCCTATACGGGTGTCTGACACGACACGCCTCGTTCGAAGAAGTGTCCGTGCTTCTTAGCTTACAAGGTATTATATTTAGTTAAACTGTGGTTACATTTCCAGTTGCTAAGTCATCCCCGCCCTTTAATCAAATCATTTAGTTTGCAAAAGCCATTTCCTAGTGCTTGGCCCTTCTAATATCAGGTGAACAAAGTTGGCTGCTCTCAAACTTGAATTTGCACCCTCACAGGTGTCACTCAAGCTTTTGCTTCTTGCCCAACAGTGGCCTCTTATGTCATCCACACTTAAGCAAGGAGCACATAAGCCTAACAGAAACGACTCATCATGACAGTAAGATAATAACGCCAAATCTAAAAAGTCGTATAGTATTAAATGAAAACCAAATTTCTAGATCATAAATTCAGGGTATAAACAGCCAAAAAATTTCCCAATTCTAAAAAGTGATACAGTATTAATCAATCCCAACTTTCTAAATCATAAATTCAAGGCATAAACAACCAAAAATTTGATAATGTTTTATTTTTCCTCAATGAACAGTAGAACCAAAGCATTGTTAATACTTAATATAAATTGACTGTGTTGGAGATAATATATTTTAAGAAATTAGGATCTCATTAATTATGGTTTGATTACTGAAATCAATATATTAGGAAGATAGGATTTTATTGATTGTGATTTGATTTGCAAGTTATTTTTTTTATTTTCTGTAATCCTTCTTTATCATTATAAGTAGATACTTATACCTCTTTGAAGGTCGGCCAAAATTATTGAATTATATTATTTTACTTGGTATTAGAGCCAAAATATGAAGAAGAAAAGAAAAAAAAACTCTCTAGAAACCCATCCACCGTCATTGCTTTCCCTCACATTTGTCACCATCCTTCACCGGTGTCGCGAATCTGTCGTTGGTGCACTGTCACCGTCGAAGTCTTTGTTGTCGTGTTGGTTTTCCCTCACTCGCCACCACCACTGTCGCTGGTTTTTGTTTACCTCCGCTGGTTTTTTATTTTTCTTTTCTTCGCAGCTGTCGCTGTTCCTTTTCTTCTCCACTGTTGTGGGTTACGAGTTCCAGATCACTGTGCTTATTTGGTATTGGTGTATCATTAAAGTGTCAATATATTATATTGTTCGTTCTGACAGTGGACTTTTTGGATAATTATTACTTTTTTGTTCTTATTCTTGTTTTGGGGGGCTACCTATGTTGTTTTGATAGTATTATTTTTGTTCTTGGGGCTACTGATGTTGTTCCTGTAGCATTATTCTTATTTTTGGAGCTATCGATGTTGTTCCTGTAACATTATTTTTATTTTTGGAAGCTACTAATATTGTTCCGGTAACATTTTTCTTGTTTTTGGGGGCTACCGATACTGTTCTGGTAGTATTGTTCTATTTTTTGTGACTATCGTTGTTGTTCTGGTAGCATTATTTTTGTTTTTGAAGGTTACTGATGTTGTTCCGGTAGCATTGTTCTTGTTTTTGGTGGCTACCGTTGTTGTTCCGGTAGCGTTTTAAAATCTAGTTGGTTTTTCAAAATTGAGAAGTCACCTCTGGAGACCGATCCTAAGCGTGTCCAGTGGAACCATCTCTGCTCAAGTCTTCAATTGTCAGGCTGGGTTTGATTGATATCTTTGTCCAAGCTTGAGGGGAAGTGTTAGAAATAATATATTTTAAGAAATTAGGATCTTGTTAATTATGATTTGATTACTGAAATCAACATATTAGGAAGTTAGGATTTTATTGATTGTGATTTGATTTGCAAGTATTTTCTTTCTTTTATGTAATCCTTCTTTATCATTATAAATAGATAACTATACCTGTTTGAAGAAAAGCCAAAATTATTGAATTCTGTTATTCTACTGACTGAATTATAATGTATCAACAAAAGATACCGGTAAATAACATAAGCTAAGTGAGTGCATAAATGCTTTATGGAGGTCCCGTCGCATAGGTCCATAAAACAATTTGAGTCCTCCACCAGTGCTCCAGATTTCACTTGGAAATGGTAAATAATGGCATGAGCTTACAGCTTAGTGAATTATACTACATTGCATAGTAATATACACTGCTAGAAGAGGGAACCATAACAGATGATAATATTAACACAAAGTTAGCATGTGAATTGTGATACTACATACGACGAGCAACAGAAATCATAAATCAATCTTATCTCTCAAATACAGGTAGATAATATCAGTTCTCAAGTTTCAATGTTTTAAGTGATCACCAGGAATACATATAGCATCATCATAACATATACCAACCCAAACCATACCATGTTTGAGGTTGGTTGCATGAAAACCTTTTCTCCATTCAACTCAATCAAGGGCTAGAACATCTATATGTTCTGTTAAATTTACAAAGCCCATATCCTTTTTACCATAACATCTATGTCAATTTAGGTCTTTCCATTCCCCCATCATTTGTAATTTTCCATTAATAGTGATTTTATTACTCCTCCTAACAGTCACATCGTTGTGTCTAAGATAAAACAATCTTAATCTATTTTCTTTAAACTTATTTTCAGTTGGTGTTTTCCATGCCATTTCACCAATACTTCTATCTCTAATTCTCTATCCGAATCTTACCACAGCTCCATCTTAGCATTCTTTAGCTACACTATTTTATCTATGGATTATTTCTTGGTTGCTCAACACTGTGTCTGTCTTGTATAATATTGTTGACCTTATGATTCCTGTATGAAATTTTCCTTTCAATTTCATAGATATTCATTGATCACATAATATACCAGAAGAACCCTTTCAATTTTGTATGTATTCACCTTTTTTTTCCATCTTCCACGTCACAGTTGCAAACCAGCAGCCTACATGCATGCATCCATTCACCTCCATCATTCTCTCGACAACCACTCAATAGGCCTACTCTCCACCTCCTCCTATCCTCTCTCAAATAATACCAGTAGTTCCCTTCCCTAAGCGCACAAACACACAACTATACATTACAAATATATTAATAGCTTACACATGCATATATAGACACACAGGCGTTAGACATGAGACCTAAAAGCCTCATAGATACCGAACCCAAAAAGATACTCAAGAACCAAGTACCATCACTGGGTGTCGGACGGTAATGTACAACAACACATCAAGCTTACCCATCTCTCATACAAAAATTTCAAACATGCTACAATCTTGTTGCCGTTAGTATATACAAATATCTATATACTCCTATGTAACACTCCCACACACAAGTTCATACATAACACTCATGTTTACCTATATATGATCATATATATATATATATATATATATATATATATATATATATCATATATGTGTGCACACAAAGAAAAAAAAAAACACAACCGCATAACCTACTCACTTAACAACCCTGCACACACCCGCAGCCTCTCGGCACTCCACTGTCTTGGTAGGATTGTAAAGCCTGATCATTATTGGACTCAAGGCCCACGACCTCACAAATGGGTAGAAAGGGTATTACTGTAACATGTCGATGTAAAGACTATATATTGCGGGCTATCTTAGCAGTTGTTATATCTTCTTTCAGAATATAATGAAACCCTAGTGTGAGTCGTGGATGCAGACATCTTGCCAAACCACATATATCTTGTATCGCGCTTGTTTTCTTCATCTTCTTACTGTTGTGTGACTGTTCAGTTATTTCCCAACACCTCACACCCATGCCCATCGTCACAACTCTACTCACACACACAGATACATAGGAAACCAGAAAAAAGAGAAGAAAATGGGGAAGATCACCTAAATAAATGACAGCTAACAATGCACTCTCTTCCTCCAGTAGTCGCTGCTGCTTCTCACTAGCTGCATTCTAGTTCCTCAATGTCCCCTCAACACTCTCACTCTCTTTATGTATCACACGACTCTCTTATTTTCTTTCTTCTTCTCTACACAAAAGTTCTCTCTCTCTCTCTCTCTCTATCACACGACTCTCTTATATATATATATATATATAAACCCATGTTTACACCACTCACTTTCTTTCTAGAATTCTCTCTCACTTGAACCTCTTTATCTAATTAAGGACACCCGATTCGTCCTCACTCGTTTCATTACCACAAAACTCTCCATAGTTCTCTTCCAATTCCCCTAATTTTCATTATACCATAAATAATTCACTATGAATTTTTAAAACATCAAAATCTTCTTAGATGTTTTGACCACACCCCAACGGATCCCTAATAAGTTTTTTCATATTACGATTTTTTTTTTCTTCTAATCAACAAATACACACGCATCCACGATCATACCTTTCTGTTGGCTGGGCTTGAATCTCACACCTTCCATTTGAGAGTGTAGTACCCATACCCTTGGGCCAAAGACCTCTTGATTCTGAAATCATTTTCACAGCTCAAAATTACTAAATTGCTCATGCAGGTGTTCCCAAATTTAATGACATACCATTTATGTCCTACTATGTTCATAAGAATTAAATGTGATATGAAATTGATATTCTATGCACATTTTAATGGTATTTGTTGTTCTTAATAATAATTGAAGAACGCAGCAGAAGGACATTTATATTACAAAGCACACCACCTTTCATGTGATATTTGTTTATGCTGCTTATCCAAAGGCTAAAATTTGTTTACACTTTTTCTCTTTTTATCTCTCTCTCCCCTCTGACTAACCAACTCCCACCCCATTTCATTTCAAATATAATTTTTCTCTCTATTTGAAATTTAACTCTTTTTTCTCTCATAAAAAAAATGGCAACGGTAAAGTATAAAAAATATATTTTCAATATGCATACATATATTCATAGCTTAAAAAAATATAGATAGTTTAATGCATTTTAATTTTGATATACATATATTTTTGTTGTTACTTATGGTTGGAATTAAGAGTGAGACTAAAAAAAATACTTTTGAATACGTTGTTGCTCTAAATAATTAAGGAGAATGTTCACTATTTAAAATTAATCTTATGATAAAATTATGTTTAAAGTGCCTTTAGGCGCAGGCAATTGCTAGTTGACTAATATTAGGAAAAGGGATTAGCGTGTCACACCTTAAAATCACAACATATACTGGCAATGGAATGGTGGAAACAAGACTCCGAATTTTGCAATGCTTACATTGATATATTTGAGGACCTTTTGTTTTGATAAGAATTTTTGACTCTCTACCTGAGTTATTCTCTCTATTTTCCTTATCAGTATTATTTAGGGCCTTTCGTCTACTTAACCGTCAACTCATTCTTCCACTATTTGGATACTTTCATGAAAAATTACAGTCTGTACTATCATAATGGTGCTTGGGACTGTATGCCGTTCCTTTTCTCCATTAATTGATCAAATTTGATATGCAAGACTCCAATCCATGTGTATTAATTTATCGAAAACTTCTATATAGCTCATGTCTTTAGACAAAACTATTCTGTAATCATCAACAGAGCATACCCCTCTGTGCTAGCTGATAGGTTGATTTGTGATGTCTCCCCAGCGTTAGTAGCTGGTATTTGTAATTTTTAATGTGGCATGTGCAGGGTCTTTATGCTAAACTCATGATAGCATCTGTGTCATCTTATTTCCTCCTCAAAATGGTGCAAGTAAACTTCAGGAATACGCTGATACATGCAGCCTGGGATATACTATTCTCATTTGCTGGCACAAGTTTTCCGTTTGCTTGTATGTCTGGTTCCTTGAATAAACCAACGCCTCTTCGTTTGGATGTGTCTTTTCCCTCCTTGCACGATATTGGGTGGGGCTTTGCAAGGTTACTTTATATATTCAACATCCAACTTGAGAAGAATATTGCCACGTAAGTGAAACTATTTTATGCTCTTGTGTGATTATTTTTCCTTTCTACTGCTTAGAAACCACGATGGACCTCATTTGGGCAGTATTATGTAATTCATGAACTATACAATATGAATATCTGCCATTTTTGTTCTTTCTTTGGGAAGTAAGATTAGCACGAACCTTTTCTCCCCCTTAAAGAAGTGTTACTATTTTAAAGGGGATTTCATCACTATATTCTATGCATTTGAAGGTTGCTTGCATTAAGAGTACATTGTTTTCATTCACTTACCAATTGAACAAATGCTTATATTTGTAGGCCAAAGCGCATATATTTCTTTAGATATGTTGTTTGTCCACATTCTTTGGGGAATCTATATCTTTTCTTGAAAAACAAACACACACACACACACACATACATACATATATATATATACATATATATATATATATTATTTTCATTTTATTTTCTTAATTGTTCCTTTTTTTTCCATCTTAAAGTTGAACATTCTCTCGTGTTAAATAATTCACAAGAGCTAAGAAGCATTGATGCACATACGACAAGATACAACATCATAAAAAAACTGACATAGACGTTCTCAAATAATTGGGATATTAACATGGTGAGGACCTTGCGTTGAATGAGTATTATTACATGTGTGGAAAATTTTTAAAAATTGGAAATTTTCAAAAAGTTAGGATATTAACATTGGAAGGACCTTGCAATGAATAAATATTTATTATGCATGTACGCATGAAAGATAAAGGAATACCTTTTATATAAAATTATATAAAATGTTCTCTCTAATAGGTTGAGGCTGCCTTTAGGGGATACTATCTCGTCGACTTAGGGTGCTTTTGTTGAAGGTCGACAAATTTTGGTGTTGGTCTAGTAACAAATGAGGCAATTGAGGAATATAGAGGCTTTGGGAAGGAGGTTTTATTTTTAAAGTGGATTTTTAGAAAGCTTTTGATTACGTGGATTGGGAATTATTGGATTTTGTTTCACGAAAGAGTGGATTGGGCGAGAAATGGAGGAGGTGGGTTTAAGGTGTTTGGTTCTTGTGATATGTTTATTATATTTAGGTGCTTTACAGTTTTTGATAACCCAGATGTTTCTCGCCCAGTCCAGCCCAATTGCGCCCAAGTTATCTTGTGTCTAGGCAGCCGAAAACTAATCCCAAGGGCCGTGAAGTTAATGGTATCTTTATAGTTTTTGGAGATTTCAAGCAAGGTGATCCAATGTCTTTTTTTCTTTTCATTTTTATGGAAGATGTTTTGGGAAGGATAGTTAAGAAGTCGAACAAGGTAGGCTTAGTTGATAGTTTTGTAGTTGGGAGAGGTTACGTTTCTATGTAGATCGCAAACGGCACCTTTTTTCTCTCATCAGGGATGAAGTCTAAGGTAGTTAATCTACTCTCGGTTTTAAGAATTTTTGACATCGTTTTTGGTCTTAAAGTTAAAATAAGACTAATATTGTGGGTATTAATTTTCATTTTGATAGACTACAAAGGTTGGTTAGTGTAAACAAAGAGAATAGTTTGGGAATAATTTTCTCATTCATTTAATAAAAATTTTGACTTACGCTAATCCCTACTTAAAGAAATTACAAGGGTTTTAAATTAAGAAAGGAATCACTAATTAGTTTACCTAATAAAGATACATTCCTAATTTATAATCATTGACTAATTTACT
>JAULJZ010206813.1:0-19051 GCA_032270985.1 Heliamphora pulchella
ATTGGGCAAGCGCTGCCCTCCTTGCTGTTGTTGCTGGTAATGCTGGTGCGGCTGCTACTGATGTTGTTGTTGATGTTGTTGCTGGTATTGTCGCTGGGGTTGCTGTTGAACTCGATTCCACTAGAATCCTTGGTTATTTCTCCACTGTTCCTGAGGGCACTCCGACTTCTTGTGTCCTCGCCCACATCCAAAATAAACATAACCGCCTTGTCACTGCCCATTACCTCTACTGGTTGGCCAGTTTCGCTGATAAGGTCTCGCATTCGGGTGACTGCAGTTGGGCGGTTGATGCACTAGTCCACCTCGTGAGGTTTCTGCACGGTCCTGAAAAATCTTTCGGAAGTCGAAAAGTTCTCGCTCTAAAAATAGAGTGGTATCCACTACCTTTGCATACGTGGGTAGGCGCATGCCAATCAGACGTCCTCGGATGGCGGGTTCCAAACCCCACTCAAAGCGTCGGGCTCGGGATAGTTCGGTGGGAGCGATGGCGGTGGCATAGCGTCCTAGCTCTTCGAATCTGGCGGCATATTCGATGACGATCATCTTACCCCGCTTCAGCTCCAAAAATTGTTGAATCATGTCCTGCTTTAGGACGTCTGGGAAGTACTTCTAGAGAAAATGCTCTTCGAACTTAGCCACGGTGTTGACTTCCCTGACGTTTCTGATGGAGTTCCACTAGTGATCTGCTTCTCCCTCACGCTGATACGTAGCTAGGGCCACCCGATCGATCTCTCTGCGTACATCCATTGTATTTAACACCTTTTTGATCTGTCGGAGCAATCCTTCTGCCCCTTAAGGGTTAAGCTCCCCCAGAGAAGGTCGGTGGTTGGAGTCTGCAGAATTATGAGACCATGGCTATACGTCCAGGAACAGCTGATGGAGGCGGTATAGGTGCAGGGTCCTGTGCGGGTGTTGGCTGGCGTAAGGTGTCCGCAATTTCGCGTAGAATGTCGCGGATGTCGTCGTTCTTGCCTTGCCTAGGTGGCTCGGGTTTGGGCACATGCTCTAAACGTGGGCGTCCTATGCTTCGGCTCATCTTGATTAATTGTGATATCCTGGTATCTCACATCGGAAAGGGAGAGAGAGTTCCTGGGCTATAAAGGAAAAATCTTAGACCCTTACATTCAACGAGATCTTTTTTCAGGTGGTAGAAACTCTAGCAGAACTCCGCAGTTAAGTTGTTTGAGTGGGAGCAATGCAATGATGGGTGACCCCCTGGGAAAAACAAAACTGTGAGGGTTTTTGCCCGAAGCGGACAATATCGTTGCCATACGAAGGGTCGGGGTATTACAAGTGGTATCAGAGCCGACTCTCCTCACTTCCGAGTGTGAGCCCTTGTCGTCTCGCATAACATATGGGCGGGCTATTGAGTGGGCGGGTCGATAAGGACTGGCAGGCTACCGGAGTTGGCAGGCTACTGCACGGGGACGTACAGCCCTAAGGGGGGTGGATTGTGATATTCTGGTATCCCACATCGGAAAGGGAGAGGGAGTTCCTAGGTTATAAAGGAAAAATCTTAGACCCTTACATTCAACGAGGCCTTTTTCATGCGGTAGAAATCATAGCAGAACGCCGCAGTTAAGTGTGTTTGAGCGGGAGCAATGCAAGGATGGGTGACCCCCTGGAAAGAACAAAATCGTGAGCTTTTGCATGAAGCGAACAATATCGTTGCCATGTGAAGGGTTGGAGTATTACAAGACAAACTGGTCAAGGTACGGCTGGAAGAGTCGGAGCCATCCATTGTATCTAACACCTTTTTTATCTGTCGGAGCCAACCTTCTGCCCCTTGATGGTTAACTCCCCAGAGAAGGTCGGTGGTCAGAGTCTGCAGAATTCTAAGAACATGGCTATACGTCCAGGAACAGCTGGGGGAGGCGGTACAGGTGCAGGGTCCTGTGCGGGTGCTGGCTGGCGTAGGTGTCCACGAATTTGCGTAGAATTTCGCGGATGTCGCCGTTCCTGCTCTGCCTAGGTGGCTCGGGTTCAGGCACATGCTCTAAACGTGGGCGTCCTCTGCCTTGGCTTATCTTGATTAAAAGAAACCAAGGATTAGTTTCATCATTTACTTAATTTTTTTTTATAATTGAGCTTTGTATAGTTTTATTATTGGTGTTGCGATTAGTTTGGCGTCTTGATCTTTATAGAAAAATGACAGTAGAAATAGCATGTATAAAAGAAGAATATATGAGACATGATAAAAACAGAACATAGCAGTACTATTCACTCATAAGAAGAAGAAACAGTACATAAAGTCATACAAATAGGCGGGGACATAGCAGAACATAAACTGTTCAGGGAAAAGTACAACTACACCATCAAGATCAAAATACAGCAATAATAACCTAAAAGCCCTGTCACTAGCGTCTACCCCAAACCCGAAGAGATGCCTAGTGAGTATCCTCGCTGGGGTCGTCCTCGTCTGATGTGTCGTCGTCGGCGGCATCGGCCGGAGGAGCTGGAGGTATTGAGGCATATCGAGGTGAGATAGGAGAGTACTCTCGGGAGTAGGTGGGGGATCGAGGGGTGTAGACGGGAGAGGAACGACCTGTGGTGTCAAGGGAGCCCTCGGGTGAGGTTGGGGAGTAGTCTGGTGAGGCAGGTGGTGGCAGCACTCGGGTGTATCTGACAGGACTGCGAGGCCGGGGTGGTGGACGCACTGCTGAGCTGGAAGAGTCAACCTCCTCGTCCAATGGTTGCGGGCGGAGGTTGATAGGGGCGTAGATTGCAGGATCGGCCGCTATAGCTCGAAGCCGCTCCAAGGTACGCTCGCGGTGGACCATCTGATAGGCACGCTGGGCCTGCCGCAGAGTGTTGTCGGCTCTCCTGTTCAACATTGCCTTGTACTCACGACCAGTCATCCGCGGGTACTCCTCTCACCTTTCGAATGTGTCGGATAACGTCGTGCTCAGTCCTCCATCGGATGTTACCCTCCATCCGGGCGGGGTCGATGGGATCAATGTGGTTTTCCTGGAAATGGAAGGGTCCCCAAGAGTCGAACCTGACATGTGAATCTGACGACGATGAAGCTGATGGTGGGGCGGACCTACCGGAAAAAGATGATGATGCCATCCTACAATGAAACAAGAGAACAGTGTCAGTTTGTAGAAAACTGTTAGTTTAAAGTTTCATGTCTATAGCATGATAATAAGAAGGGGTCTAGCCAAGTCTAAAAGTTCAAACCTCAAGGTCTAAGCCTAGGTCAACAGTCACGTGGGTAAGGGTTGAACCTAAGCTCTGATACTAAACTGTGACGCCCCGAAACTCGGAAACATCTAGAGCGACAATTAGCTAATAATGGTGCAGAGTAGTAATAAACGATTAATACTCATCAATGCAAAAAAGTAAGAATACCATAAGATTAAGGTTACAGACCCAAAATAAAGTGTATATATCAAAAAATATTAAAGAAAGCAACACTAAGTCCGATAAGCTCAAAAAGAAATCAGATGCAACAGACTGGTAGAGTTCCGGCTCGTGGGAGTTACGGTTCCACCTCCTCTGACACAGGGTAATTGGCGGGAACTTCCGCGTCCTCAAAACCTGGCATAGAATGTCGTGAGCGAAAACCCATAAAGAACAACATAATTATACAAAAATTTCTCCAAGTATAGGTCAATACAGCAGATAAGATGACAGAATAAATGTGACAGCGAGCAATAATGAGAATGACGCAACCAATTTAAATGTTTTAGTCCAAGTTAAAACTTAAGTTGTTCTGGGTTCTCCCAGCCCCGGGAAAAACATCCTAAATTCCATGATCCCTATTACGTTGACCAAGTCTACCGATCGACAAATAGCGTTCCTTAATCCGTGGGATGACTACGCAGCGTACTAAGTGTTCAACTGGGTTATCACTGACGGCAAGGGCGTGGACAAGTCAACACTTCAGGCCCTCGACTCTCAGGTCAAGGTCAAATGCGGAATCGCGAAGTCTAACTCCTATTATCACGCCACCTAAACCGCCTTCACCAATAATACAATTTATAACAACGTGCATTTAGCACTAAGGACAAAAATCATTCAAAAACAACCAAGGCATAAAGCCACAATTCCTCCAAGCGTCATTGTATTACCCTAATCTTCAATTTTATTTATTTCTTAAAATCTTTAAGTGAACACCATAAAACCCATCCAATGATGATGCATGGCAATATGCATAAAGTTACGATTTTTCAATTTACATGGAAATTCATGCATGGATAGGATTAATTAGCATGTAAGACAAAGTGCACCAATTAATTTAAAGTCACCTCAAAATACTTAGGTTAAAACACAATGTACATGGATTAACGATTTAACCAAATTTACATATAAATAATTCAACCACTAAAATCATGTAAACATATCAAGACAATATTACACATTCTAGTTATTTAATCATGCATAACACAACATAGGAAGCCCAAAACAATAGCATTAACACTAAATCACATTCAATCACAGTCAGGATTTTCAGGTTTTAGCTACTGATTTTAGGGTTTTTAAAATACTTAAACTTGAAAATAAAATTTGAGATTTGGTAGATACTCTATTTGGGATGTTCTGAACACTTTTTATGTTTTACACTTCAACTTTTTCCTCTAAGATCTCAGTTTTGATAAAACAAATTTTTGTGACAGTGTAGAGAAAAATTCCAGAACAGTGGCGTGAAAACTCGGTGGCTTCAAAAATAGAAATGAGGACTCATTTTAAAATTTTTTACAGTCGTAGATCTATGGGTTTAGAAGTTCTGAGACTTGACCTTGTAGTTTTTGCGTTTTTCTAGAATTTATTATGAATATTCTACCAAACGGTGTCCAGATTCGACACACTTTGGAAGAATCGTTGCCACTTTCTCTATACACATGAAAATGGGTTGATTCCAGTGGGGTTAGAAAGATAAGACGTTTATCTATCCAACCACATAAAAATCATACCGAGAGCTTACTTCTACAGGAAATGGCATGAATTCAAAGTGGTATGTCCAAACAGCCATTTTAACCCGATTTACTTATCTATTTTTAGAAAAATAAGGGAAACGATTTGGACCTCAAGAAAATTAGTGCATGTAAATAATATATATACATATGAAACGACATAAAAAATTTTAGAAGTTCTTGATGAGTCTTGATCACTCAGCCTCTATTTAGGTTAGCTCTTTTTTCAAGCCTTTTGGCTTAAAAGCCAAAAACAAGCCAACTGGTTTGGGCTAGCTAGGCTTTTTTCTACTTTTTTTCACTTTTTCTACATAATTTGACATCTAATTTTTTACAAAAAAGTCAAAAAGCCTAAAAGCTACTAAAAAAAACTAGTCCAAACACAAGCTCAAAAAAAATAGCAAAAATCACATTTTTGACAAAAAAATTTTTTGGACAGATTTCAATATGAAAAAAACTTTTACTTTTTGAGCTGCTAGGCCCATGACCCTTACATGCATGGTTACATCTCTCATATATATGAGATATATACTATTTACATGGATCAAAAGCAAGAGAAGATGGTAGATGATTAAGGAGAAAGAATAAAAGTAAGAAATAGATTCAAAACCACATCTCATAGGTTTGAGCATGGATTTTAAATCTAGAGGTGTTTAGGAGCTAAGAAAACCTTAGTATATGGAAAATAAGTGTATAAGAATATTGTTCCTACCTTGGTAATGCTTGATGGATGATTAGATATGGATGCACCTTGAACAAGAACACCAAGAACACTTGAAAAACTTAATGAACACACTATAGGTCTTTATTTTCTCTCTCTAAAACACTCTTGGAACACCTAGAAAAATTCAAAACACAAATGTGAGAGAGGGAGAGAGATATGGCCGAATGCTAGAGGGCTTGGGTCTCTTTTAAAATAATTTTTGTAGCTAGAAATAGGCTTTTGATGCATGTGTAAGACCTATAGGAGGCTAGGACCACTAGGAATCCATGCATGTATGACAATATGTATATAAAATGAGATGGAGTGTTTGGGGGAGTAAAGAGTGCCGGCCCGGGGGGGGGGGGGGGGGGGTTAGGCTCAAATTTTGAATTTTGTTGTATTATATTGCTATAGTATATATTTAATGATATATATGTACTATATTGTTCAAGAATTGTATTCAAAAATTAACTTAATGTATATTTTTAATACTGAATGTTAAAGATTTGAATTAATATTATAATTTTAGGTGTTGTACTTAATTTTTATTTCTTAATTTAATTATAGCATTATTTAATTTAATGTTATATTATTATATTAGATTGTTACTTTTGATTTTTTTAATGGGAATTGAGTGTTGTAGAGAATTAGGGTTTATTGATTATTTTATTGTGTTTGTTGTAAAAATTCTCTTAATTATGTATATATACTTAGGTATACAAAACTTGTGTTAGAGTTTGTGTTGTAGTCACATAAAAAAATATTATTATTATTGTTATTTTTACTATTATTATTTTATTTATTTATTTATTATTATTGTTATTTTTTTTGGGGTCATTATCGTCATTATCATTATGATTCTTGTTATCGTTACTTATTTATTTATTTTTAAATCCTAGTGTTGAGTGATCGTGGCGATATAGGCGACTGCACTACAGTTATACTACCGTTGCTATTATTATATCTAAAAAGCGGGTCCTTATAACTTTCCTCAGGATAAAATGATGAGATGTGACAACACATTAGGCTCTCTTGATTACCCACACTAAAAGTATAAATGAAATGATGACAATTTTATTCTTGTGATGACATATTTGATTCTCATGATAGCTTTCATATAACACACACACACACACACATATATATATATATATATTTAAATTATTTATTATTAATAATTAATTTTTTATTTCAAAAATATTCAATACATTCTACCCTCAAATAAATTTGATCTTTGAAATTTCACATACCTTACACAAAAGATAACGTCCCTATGTTTGCCATGTTACCGCTTCAAACTCTCTCGTATTAGTTTTATCTTGTTTGTAGTGATTTGAAAAATCTCGGGTTCGTTTAATTTTCTTTGTCTGACTTCCTCCTATCAAATTGGGCTTTGACATCTTCAGATGCATAATACTTCGTAAGGTGCCATTTCCATTGTCGACTAAAAACTATAGTTATAAGCGAATTCGATCAACGACGAATGTTTTTCCCAACTTCCCAGAAAGTTTAGAATACACATTTCAAGCATGCCTGCCAAAGTTTGAATCGTCCTCTCTAATTGACCATCTATTTGCTAACGGAATGCCGTGCTAAAATTTAAAGCAGTCCCATCGTCTCTTGAAAACTCTCCCAAAATTAAACGTAAAGCGAGTATTTTCTATTTGCTACTAAGGTAATTGACACTCCATGAAGACAAACGATGTGAAGACAAACGATATGAAGACGAGCGATCTCATTAAAATATATGCGTGCAACTCGATCCATAGAAACAGTCATTTCAACGGATAGATAATGTGCCGACTTATTAGTCTATACATAGTCGCCCAGAAAGCATCACTCCCTTAAGTGATCAAGGTAACCTAGATACAAATTCATCTTGCTCTTAACATTTGCGTTAGACACTATCTTGTCTACCAGACTACTAAATAACTTCACAGTTCAGATTTTGTTTAACAAGGTTGGCCTTTCAATAGAAATTTCTAATGGACTTTCCTTCTTGCCTCCTATAAGGTTGGTCCTTAACAAACACATTTTATAAAACAAAATACTTTGCATTGCTCGAAGGTGTACTATACTTTCCTAATGCTTTTCAACTTAGTGTAACTTCTACCACGTTAGCCTTCCCTGGATGAAATTGGATCGTACGGTCATAATCCTTAACTAACTCCATCAGTTTCCTCAAAACTTGATCGAACAAAACATTATTCATAAGCAAAGGATATTTACTTTTAATGATGGTTCTACTAGGTTGACGATAGTCAAATAATACATTATTGGAATTCCATCACTCTTCCCTACAAACAACACAGGTGCACTTCAAGGTGAGACATTAGGTCTGAGAAAAAACTTATTCAACTACTCTTACAATAGTTCCTTCAACTCTCACAATTTAGCACATGACATTCTATAGAGTGGAAAGGATATAGGCGTTGTGCTTGGGTATAGGTCAAATATAAATCCAACTCCTCGGTCTAGGGGTACTCCCGGTAAATGTTCTAAAATACATCTCACAATGGTTGGCATCTCTTGAAAGTTATTCCCTTTTCAACTCTATGCCAACTCTAAGATGTCAAAGAACCCATGGCAACCTTTTGTGTAACAACCTTGAAACTTTAATTGCTTACACAAAACGAAACCCACTCATATCCCCTTGGAAAACAAATTTTGTCTCCCCGGGTATTTTAAAGATTACTCACTTCTCAAAGTAGTCTAATGACGCGTGATATAATATAAACCAAACCATCCCAAGTATTAAGTCGAGACCCATCATAAGGTATCAAAATAATGAGCATATCTTTAACTCCCATTTTTCAATGAATAGATTCTAAACACACGTTTTTCTAATGCTCCATCTCCTATCGCTGTAACGATTGATATCACATAATCAAGATGTCCCATTGTTGTAGTATTTACTTACGTTATAAGAGATTGTTATGAAAGAATCTATTGTTCCTGAATCTACTAGAAACAAAACATTTCTATTGAAAGCAGTAAGAGTAATTGTCACCACGTCAGGTGTAACTAGTATGTCTCATCGTATGGTAGCAAATACTCACCTCGAAACCCTCTGTTGTTCCATTGGTCCCTTAGCTTTGTCTTGCACACTGCCATTTAGTCTATCACCTCTCATCCTTTTGCTTCCAATCGACGATGGTGTTGGTATTCCTGAATGCATGCATTGCAAGGGTATGTGTCCTGGTTCACGGCAGTAGTAACAAATGATCACCCGATCAGCTTTTAGACAATCATGAACCATATGATTTGTGGCTCACACCTGAAGCAAGTATATATGTTCGCTGCCTCCATATGACCAGACGCTCTCCTATTCGATCGATTCCCCTTGAATTCAGAATTCTTAACTATTGATTGGTAGCTCTGGTTTCAAAACACTGTTGACTTTAAAGCATTACTCTTAGAACCATATCCTTATGTCTTGTCTACAGAGGCACCTTCGAACTTGCGCCTTTTGGATTCTTCTCGCCTTTTCCCACCATCCTTAACATTCTTCTCAATCATCTTTGTCTTGTTAACCAAATTAGCATAGTTATCCAACTCAAGGACCGTCAATCTGGTCCTAATTGAGAAATCCAATCCTTTCTGAAATCTTCTGCACATTTGGTTCTTCATCAAGTACAAGTTGAGATGCATATCGCGACAACTCCGTGAACCCCATTTCGTACTCCGCCACACTCATTTTCCCTTGTACAAGATTAATGAATTCTTGCTCCTTCTCATACTTTTAAGTCATGGGTTTGTACTGTTCATCAAATGCCTTTACAAAGCGAACCCAAGAAATCCTCTGGGGTACCATAGGGTCAACTCCTAGCACCAGCATCTTCAATAACCTCGTAGTTGCCTCCCACCAATTATATGCCTCTCCCTTAAACACAAAAGTTATAAGATCAACTTGATCGTTCCGCAACTCTGAATCTATCTAAAATATGCACTCCGTCTCTTAGTCAATTTTTAGCTTTAGTGAGACTAACAGTTCCCTCAAACTCCGTGGCGCCCAAATCCTTGAATTGTTTAACTAAAGAGTTACTAGTCTTTCTAGTCATGCGTCACCATCCATCTCGCGTTATGCTCTGTCAGTCTCTCAATAGCTTCTATCATCCTAGCGATTAGTTTAGGTTGGTTTACTAGTTCAGGTTGTACTTGCCACGCTGGTGGAGACACTTCTTGATGCTTCTCGTTAGACTATTTAGGGACAAACGACGCTCCGTCCAAGTTCTCCATACTTTATCTTATTACAATAAAGTATGAATTAGGGTGCGGTGCTAGAATCCAACTCGAAGTCAAAAAGAACAGAATAGGCAGCCAGACAAATAGTCCAAATCAACAAAATGAGGGTCATATCTCCCCAAATCCGGTAACACACTCAGATTTCCAATTAGAAATTAACATTGAGGCCATCTTCCCAAAACTGACAACAAAGTAAGATCCACTCCGGGTTGTCTTCTCAATCCGATAACTTACATAGACTTCCAATTAGGAACTTATGCCTGCAGAATGCGTTTCCCAAATAGATATCAAAGCTAGTTAGTCAGACACCTGAAGGCAAGGGTATGACAACCCCAAGTCTAAACCACTACATACGACAAACCGTGAGACAACGCACCTAACCTACGATCCACCACAAACCACACTCTAACAAGTCTACAGGATCTATAACTTAGAGCTCTGATACCAAGACGTCACACCCCGCTCCTGCAAGGTACTCGACCTGTGCAGTGGGGTTTGATCTTACCACATCTCAACGACCTCAAGAAAAGACAAAGCTTAAAGCTGTTAAGAAACAAAAATTTTCATACTACTCTACTTTAAATCCAACAAAACCTTTAAACAAAAAGTTCACAGTTCTCAATACAACTGTTTCATATGTACCAACCATAAAAGGAAACATGACAAAAACATCTGACTTCGGCTTTAAATCTATAAGACAACGTCTGTGGTGGACCAACCTCTAGTCATTCTTGTTATTTGCAACCTCAAAGGTTACAGGAGAGTGCACTTAACATTATAATGAACATGATGAAAATAAAACAATTACTTTAAGAACACACACTAAAATATCTAGAAAGACTATCCATCATACTTAACAAAAAGAATGTGAAAATACTGCCTTCATTTCATCATAAGAAAAACTCATGAGTTATAGATAACTTCCTCATTCCACAAAGGAATAAATAAGGCATTATGGCAACTACCCAAATTACTTCAAAATGGTGATATCAAAACCTAACAACCACTGTACTTTATCATTTCTCATAATAATGCTTAACAACCTCAACCTGTTTTAAGTTCTCCTAACAGGACTCAATAGTCACCACGCAAACACATAGGAGTGGCTCAGGGCAACATATAAGGGTGATTAAACTAGCTCATGCAAAGCAAACACTTAATAGTGATTGAACTAACTCATACAGAGCGAACACTTAATAGTGATTGAACTAGCTCACACAGAGCCAACACTTAATAATGATTGTACTAGCTCACAAAGAGCAAACACTTAATATTAATTGGACTAGCTCACACAGAGCAAACAATTGGACTAGCTGACACAGAGCGAACACTTAATAGTGATTGAACTAGCTTACACAGAGCAAACAATTAAACTAGCTCACACTTAAACTAGCTCACAAAAAGCGAACACTTAACACTTTAGACATAAAAACATACCCTTAACCTCATCCATCTATCACACATATCTTCCTTTCAACGGTATAATTAGTACTTTTGAATTATCAACACGCTTGACATTTAAAAGTCTCATGCTATCATTTAGCAACAACTCATGATTCAAAACAAGATTATAGAACATTTTAGAACATATTTCACACAATCATTGTTAATGATAATAGTTAAACGCTCTCACCTTATTTTAAGCGTGCAATACCAAGCCTTTATCAACGGGCTATGAGTCAAACCTTGGGCGGCAAAACCCCCGTGCCTAGCAAGCAACCACAAAAATTTGTAAACGTAGGATACTTCCCCTTAGGATTACAACGTACTAAGAAGATTCGGGTTTTTGAACATCCTATGGTTTAAAGACCATGGTTATACTTCTTTTTAAAACTAAAGGCCACTAACATATATTCAAGCCTTAAATTGTTTAGGGAATTAACTTGATTATATTTAGGACTTTCTTTTTAAAAAATTCAGTTGGGTCACCATAGGTAGTTTCTGTTCTGAATGTATTGAGTTGACAGGGATTGTTGGGTCACCATAGGGCTGCTTTTGTGCTTCTGTTTTTTCTTCGTTGGGTAGTTGTGTTTGCTCCTTTATTGAAAGCCTTGATTCCCAGATCCAGGAGCAATTTCTTCTTCTTTACTCTCTCATAAATCTTCACCATTCCTTTCTCAGCGTAGGTAGGGCTTTCTACCGTAGGTTGACTATCTTCGACCTGGTTTGGTGGTCCATCAAGCCTTGCTTGTTGGCCATCCTCTGCATGAGCTACTGGTTTAGCAGATTTGGCCGCATACTCCTGCCCTACCGCCCCTTTATTCAACTCTAATCCTATTACCATGGAGCCTTTTGAATTAATTCCCACACTTGTGCAAAGGTTGGCTGGCTGAGACAATTGAACCTTGTTGACCCATTTCCTCATTGCTTCCATCTTTATCGAAAACCACAATTGCTTGTTTTACCCCATCCCCCTGTGAGCTGGACCCCTCCATTGTTGTGCCTATCACAGATTCGTCCACTTGGCTTTGCAATGCCACCTCGTCCATCTCCTTCCTGCTCTGATCTCCATTGATGATTGCTTGAGGTCTAAACTGGTCCTTTTTATTTGCAGACCATTCCTTCACAAAGTCCTCAGTTAAAGTGTAAAAAAAGTAGTTTTAGGGTTTTTGGGTACAGAGAAGAGAGAAGAATAAAGAGGAAATTAGGGTTCAGGAGCTTAAAATAGTCCTCTCTTCATGAAATCCATTTATATAAAATGAATAAATAGTACAATGACAAAAAAACCCTTACTACAGAAAAATAAAGACTTTTCACACTCTCTTTCAAACTGGAACATATAGGTCAAAAATACCCAGCTTGAAAAATAAGTGAAAAAACAATGAACGAGACAAGGGTTTGGTGAAGATATCACCGATCTGATCTCCCGAACGAATGTAGGGAGTGACAATACATTTTTGCAGCAACAAGTCCTGGATAAATAGACAATCAACTTCAATATGTTTGGTTCGCTCATGAAAGATTGGATTATTTACAATAAAAATCGCGACCTGATTATCACAAAACATTTGCATTAGGGCAGGAGGAGAAAGCCCAAAATCAAGTAGAAGAGAGTGGACCCACAACATCTTATTAGGGGCAGTATGGGCCATAGCATGATACTTAACCTCAGCACTCGAGCGAGTGACCACAGACTGCTTTTTTCTCCGCTAGGTGACAAGATTCCCTCCAACGAAAGTACAGTATCCCGATGTCGACCGCCGATCAGAACGACTGCCAACCCAAGCAGCATCACTAAAGCCATGAATAGATAAAGTGGTCGCGGGCCGATATAATAGGCCGCGACCAGGAGCACGCTTCAAATACCGCAAGATACGACAAACGGCATTATAATGAGGCTGACGAGGAGAATGCATAAATTGACTAACCACCCCAACTGCATACGTAATGTCGGGGCGAGTCATCGTGAAATAAATGAGTTTACCAACCAAACGACGATAGCGACCAACATCAGAAAAGAGAGCTCCAAACTTGGCATCAAGTTTGACGGTGGAATCCATAAGAGTATTAACCGGACGAGCACTAAGAAGCCACTCTCAAAAGAAGGTCAAGAACATACTTGCGTTGGGATAAAGAGTTGTTGCGAGGGTAATGAGCAATCTAAATGCCAAGAAAGTAACGAAGTAGGCCCAAGACTTTGGTATGAAATTGTTGAGCCAAATACCGTTTCAATGTGGCAATACCAGTTGAGTCATCACCGGAAATAATAATGTCGTCAATATAAACGATCAACACAATAGTACTAGCCGAAGAATGATGAACAAATACAGAGTGATCGGATGAAGATCGCTGAAAACCATACTCAAGGAAAATAGAACTGAAGCAGTCAAACCAGGTGCGGGGAGATTGCTTCAAACCATACAGAGCTTTGCGTAAGTGACAAACAAGATGTTCACTGCCAGACACAACATATCCAGGTGATTGAGCCATATAGACTTCTTCCTGTAGATCACCGTGAAGAAATGCGCTCTTAATATCAAGTTGATATAAAGGCCAAGAACAACTAACAACTGAAAGCAGAATGCAAACAGAATTAAGGCGAGCCGCCGGTGAAAAAGTCTCCAAATAATCTTCATAGGTTTGAGTATAGCCTTTGGCCACGAGGTGAGCCTTAAGACGTTCGATAGACCCATTAAGAAGATATTTGATGGCATATACCCAACGACAACCAACAGTTTGTTTACCAGGAGGAAGAGGAATAAGCTCTCAAGTGCGATTCTGATGAAGGGCGCTCATTTCCTCATCCATAGCTTGTTTCTAGCCAGATGTAGACAAAGCCTGCTTGTGAGAAGTGGAAAGAGAAACAACAGATAAGGCAATAGCAAAGAAAAAAAAGCAAGAAGAGATACGAGTATAACAAACAAATTGAGTAATAGGGCGCTGAGTACAAGTACGTTTACCTCGACGTAATGCAATGGGTAAGTCATCATCACGAGAGGAAGGGGCAAGGCAGGAGCCTCCGACGGAGAAGATGCTGGGGTTGGGCCAAAAAAAACAATGGGCCGATCGCGAGAGCGCTGGTATACCTGCAAGGGGCGAGAAGAGGGCAACGATATAGGAAGAGGTAAAGTCGGAGACCCCCCCTCATTGCAAGAAAGAAGGTCAGAGGATAACTCTTGGACCGGAAGAAGAAAAAAAAGTAGACTCAAAGAAGGTGACATAGCACTTATAAAGTAGCGACGAGACTCAGGATGATAACACCTGTGCCGTTTCTAAGTTCTAGAGTAATCGAGAAACACACATTTACGGGCCCTGGGTGAAAGCTTATTAAGACCGAGATCAAGAATATGAATAAAGGAAACACATCTAAAGACTCGAGGAGTAACAGAGAAAGGAGATGAAGCAGGATATAAGAGGGAGAACGGATACTATTGACAAAGAACAGCGGAAGGCATATGATTTATGAAATGACAGGCAGCAAGAACGGTGTCACTCTAAAAATGTTTTGGGACATGCATGTGTAAAAGTAAGGTACGGGCAACATCGAGTAAATGACGATGCTTTCGTTCAGCAACATCGTTCTGCTAAGAGGTATGGGCACAACTAGTTTGATGAATAATGCCACAATCATCACAAAAAAAAGTAACAACAGACTGCATATATTCTAAGGCATTATTAGATCGAAGAACCTTAATACGCCGACCAAATTGTGTAAAAATCTCATTATAAATCTTAAGTGAAAATAGAAGGCAACTCAAATCTATTTTTCATCAGAAGAAGCCAAGTCATACGTAAAAAAGCAAGAACAAAGATAACAAAATACGAATAGCCATTAACAGTAGGAGTTTGAGAAGGACCCCAAATATCTGTATGGACTACATCAAAAGACTCAGACGCACGACTATGACCAGAACAAGGAAACGAACTACGATAATGCTTGCCCAACTGACATGCGTCACATTCTAAACTAGATACGAAATGCAATGATGGAATAGCTAACTTCAATTTTTCCAAAGATGGATGACCAAGGCGAAGATGCCACCGAAGTGGAAAATAGAGGCACTCAATGCAGACGCAGGAGAACGAGGCGGTGATGCAGTATCCAAGTAGTATATGCCATCTTTCTTATGTTCCGAACCAATCATCTTCTGAGTTTGGAGGTCCTAAAACACACAAGGAGAGAAAGTTGTAGAACAATTCAAGGTTTTAGTCAATTGTCTAACAGATAACAAATTGAAAGGAAAATCGAAAACAAAAAAACTTGAAGATAAAGACAAAGATGAAGTAGGATGAAATACACACCGCCCAGTAACTGGACTAGACGAGGTATCCGCTAAAGACTATGATAGTGAGTTCGAGTCAAATTATAAAACAAGGAGAAATTACCAGATATATGAGAGGTGCACCAGAATCTATGACCCAAGTTGGAGAAGAAACAATAGCACATGCAATAGTACCTGAGTTTGCTAAAGTATCAGCAGAAGTGGAAGGATAAGCAGTGCGTAAAGTCTGAACCAACTCACTGAGTTGGGTGGTGAGGGTGTCATTAGAACCGGATGAAGGTGCGTCTGGATTGCTGGATGATATAGGTGGATGATATAGGTAACGGATACTGGAGAATCCCTTCAGTTATATGATGAGTAAAATTAGGCTTGCCATATTTTTTCCAACAATAGGGTTTTATATGATTAGTACCACCACAATGGTCACATTTTCGATCACCTTGATTACCGGACCGACTGCCCCCACGGGAGCTACCCCGAGAAGAACGATTACCACGACCACCATAACTGTTACTACGATCGCCACCAGTGGAGGCTAGAGTGAAAGCTTCAGAAATAGGAAGAGAAGACCTCGGAGCAACAAATGAGTGGCTCAAAGACGAACGTAAGAGCCGAGAATATGCATTAACAATAGTAGGTAAAGTCTCACTGGCTAAATTCTGATATTTGAATCTCTGCAAGTCAGGATCCAAATTGAAAAGAAGAAAAGCAACCATAAAATCCTCCCCATGGCGTTTTTGTTGTACCAAATTTGTGGTAAGAGGACGACGTTGCAACAATTGATCCCATAAACTCTTTAAATTGCTATAATATTCAGCTAAAATCTTATCAGAATGCTTATTGTTGAAAATCTGCTCATAAAGCTTATAGACACGAGAAGCATTACTTTGGGTAGAGAAAGAGTCCGTAAGAGAATCCCAAATCTTTTTTGACATATCACAGAACTCGACTGTAGTAGAAATATGGGGCTCCAAACTATGCCAAAACCAACCCATAACCACCGAGTCTGTGCTCTCCCAGTCTACGAGTTTAGAGTCACCGGTTGCTGGAGGAAGATTAATAATATAGTTCTATCGTCGCTTCCCTTTAAAAAAAACTTTAAATGCATGGGCCCAATCCAAATAATCCAATCCATTTAAACGCTTAGATGTAACATATCGGGGCAAGTCATCATCTTTTTAGGTCAAAGAATTTTGTCTCAGCCATGGTGAAGAGCAACAAACAAATATAAATCCAAAGAATACTGAGAATCAATCCAAATAGATAGGAGCCAGATAACCAAAAAAATCCTAAATGTTTTTTGTTTTTGTTTTTGTTGTCTCGGCCAAATAAATACAGGAAGCCAAATAGAGATATCCAAACACAGAGGAGCCGAAATAAAATTATTACCACGCAGAGGCTAAACCCGACTGACAACACAAGACCAATCAACACGCAAGACCGATCAAGTAAGCCAAATCACCTAACAAGCCGAAATCATGAACCAAGCCAACTGAAGAGCCGATTGTGGGTCGCGAGCAACGAACGCGACCAAAGATCGCACGCGTGAACTAGATTGCGAACAAATCAACCTCCGATCAAGAGAGATGAACACCATCAAATCAAACACAAATTCGAGCAATACATGCACAGTCAACACTGAGAGAGTAAACCTGAACCATCGAAATCATGGAAATGGTGCAAGAAGATCTGGCAGTGGGTGCTAGGGTTTCCAAAAAAAAGAAAGGGTTCGAGACAGAGATCAAACAAGGTAAAAAAACTCTGTAAAATCTCTATAATTACCACAAGACTGAGACGAAATCGTTCATGTAGTCGCCGACCATCGGCGTACGTACAACCAGTGGTGTCACGCTGACGTCATCGTACGGTAGATGATGTCAGCACGCTGTTTCTACCTCACTGCGTGTTTTAGATTGATAAGGATAGTTCTAGGGTTGGAGTCTGGCTCTAATACAAAGTTAAAATGTAAATAAAGTAGTTTTAGGGTTTTTGGGTAAAAAGAAAAAAGAAGAATAAAAAGGAAATTAGGGTTCAGAAACTTAAAACAATCCCCTCTCCCTGACATCTTTTTGTATAAAATGAATAAATGGTACAATGACAAAAATATCCTTACTACAGAAAAATAAAGACTCTAACATCCATTGGTGTGATCATGGTTTTAAAAATTGGCCATTACCGTTATATAACGCCGTTACGTAACAGTTTCGGTGAGGGCCGAGTCGCGTTATAGCCGCTATAGTGGTGCTACCAGAATTCACAGCCGTAACGGCCGTTACGGTTACCGTAACGATTGTTTCGGTTGTGTAACGGTAAAATCGGTGCGTAACGGGCTGTTACGGCCGTTACTTTATGCAAACGTGGTTTGGTTGGAATACACCAGATTCTCTTTTTTGTCCATTTCTTTACTCGCTTTTCCCTATTTTTTATATCAAAACAACTTGAAAAGATGCGAAACAACAGTTTTAACCAATAATTTCATCAGATTTACTCTATTTTGGCGATTTTTTTTATTTTTGGAATCTTCTTTGTTCTTGGCTTCAAGCGGCGACGCCGACTGTATTTAGTGGTTTGGTTCTCCTTTGATCCTTTAATTTCTTCAGTTTCGGCAGCAATTAAGTGTTCTTAATCTTATGATTTTGCATTTTGGTTGGATTTGAAGGTATGCTGGTTGATTGTTGGCTTCAATTTTGAGTTTCAGGGGTTACGGGACTTGCGGGTTGACAGCGTTGGCTACTTGCTGATGAAACTTGAGATTTAAATTTTTTTTTTTTAAGTTTGAGTTGGCTACTTTAGCTTCGGCTGGAGTGAGATTTGAATTTTTTTATAATTATTTTCTTTATTATCATTTTAAGTTTTTAAGTATTTTTGGGGTTGGATCTGAAGGTATTCTCATTTTTTTATTTTCATTTCTTTAAACATTAATAATAATATAAAGATCTCTTCATCTATTATTTATTTTTTTTGAGTTAATGTTGTATTTTTTTATTATTTAAAAATATTTAAAAATATATTTTTAGTTAATCTCAATCTATTAATTGTTGAGATCTGGATCATATCGTGATTTTGGTGCTCTTGGTTGTGCTAATTTTTTTTTCATAATTTTTTTATCTTTATTCTTTGAAAATTAAAACTATAATTTTCAGGCTTATAGATCTAATTATCTATTTCTTGAAAACCTTGTATACTTGTTATATATTATATATTTTGATCTTCATCATATTTATATTATATATAGATATAATATTTTTGAAAAACAATGTACTTGTTTAAGAATTAAGATTTATACAAATTAATTTTAAAATATTAAAATATTTAATATTTGAGAACTAGGAGAAAAAAATAGGTTTAAAATATAAATAGAAAGCCTTGAATACTTGTTTAATATATATATATATATATATATATATATATATATATTTGAAAAAAAAACTTGTTTAAGAATTGAGATTCATATATAAATTCAC
>JAULJZ010206824.1:0-14936 GCA_032270985.1 Heliamphora pulchella
AAGTCCAAAAGTAGTTAAGGGACCAAAAGCTAGAGTGAAGAAGTCGAAAGGCAAGTGCTATCACTGTAATCAGTTTGGGCATTGGAAAAAGCAGTGTCTAGTTTTTCTTAGTAACCAGAACAAACCAAGTAATTTCTGTTCACTAGTGGTTGAAACATGTTTAGCGGTGTTATCTACCGATACCTGGTGTGTAAATATGAGAACCACTAATCACGTCTGCAATTCTTTGTAGGGGTTCTAAAAAACCAATCAGCTCAATGGTGGGGAAATATACCTATATATGGGTAATAATACAAGGGTGGTAACAGTTGTAGTAGAAGATGTCACTTTCAGCTTTAGTAGCGAAAGGATTTTAATTTTGAAAGATTGTCTTTATGTACCTTCAATTAGAAAAAATTTAATTTCGATTTCTAATTTAATAAAGGATAAATATTCTGTTCATTTTAATAACTCTGTGGTTATTAAGAAAAATAAATATTTTATTTGCTCTGATACATTGGTGGACGATCTATATGTTATATCTCTTATCTCTCATGCACTGCAACTAACTGAATTGAATAATACATCTAATTTACCATATAAGAGAAAGTTTCTTTCTTTAATGAACTAAATGTTTCTTTGGCACTTACGCTTAGGTTATATTAATCTAAAAATGATAAATAAACTGGTAGAAGATAGATCTTTGAGTTCAATAAAAGTGGCGGTACTTTTGGTCTGTGAATCCTGCTTAGAGGATAAGATAACTAAGAGACCTTTTCGACGAAAAATTATAGAGTTAAAGAACTGCTAGAACTGGTTCACTCTGATGTATGTGGTCCTATGATAATCCGGGCTAGAGGTGACTTTGAGTACTTTGTCAGTTTCATTGATGACTACTCAAGGTATGGATACATTTACCTGATGTACCGTAAGTCTGAATACTTTGATAAATTCAAAGAATTCAAGGCGAAGATAGATAAGCATCTGGGTAAAAGTGTCAAATCACTACGATTCGACCGTGGTGGGGAGTACCTCTTTGGAGAGTTTAGGGACTACTTGTCATCAGAAGAGATTATATCCCAGTTGAATGTACTAGATACTCTACAACAGAATGGTGTAGCAGAAAGAAAGAGTAGGACTCTTATAGAGATGGTAAGGTCAATGATGAGTTATTCAGGATTACCCAATTCGTTTTCGGGACTCGCATTAGAGATAACGGCTTATATTCTGAACTTAGTAACCTTCTAAGTCAGTAACTTCGACTCCCATAAAATTGTGGACCTGGCATAAGCCTAGTCTGAGACATATTCGAGTTTTGGGATGTCCAGCACATGTGCAGAAAGGGAACACAGGTAAGTTAGAACCAAGGACAGAAGTTTGTTTATTTGTCGGGTATCCCAAGGGAACGAAGGATAGTTTATTTTATAATCCTAAGGATCATAAGGTCATTGTTAGCACCAATGCCCGATTCTTGGAAGAGAATTATATTATGGACCACATGCACAATAGTAAAATTGTTCTGAAAGAAATGAGAGAAAATATCAGTAGAACGGAAGAGGAACCACAAGTCACTGATATCCCATTGTCTCGTCGTAGTGGGAGAATTATCATGACAGGTGCATATCTTGAACAGGGTGCTACCATTAACATGCTAGACGAGCATGTGGACAATGGTGCACAAGGTTCAGATTCTGCACACCGTGTTACTGCTAGTATACAAACATAAGTAGTGCCTCGTCATAGTAGGAGGGTTGTTCATCAACCTGATCGGTATATGTTCTTGGGAGAGGCTTTTGATAGGATCCTAGCAGAACTGGATACCGAACCCTGTAACTACAATGAAACACTTCAGGACAAAGATGTAGATCTTTGGCAAAAGGCTATGAATTCGGAGATAGAATCCATGTATTCTAATCAGGTTTGGGAACACGTAGAACCACCCAAAAAGATAAAACCTATTAGATGCAAGTGGATCTACAAGAGGAAGAGAGAAGCAGACAGGAAGGTTGAAACCTTCAAAGTTAGGCTTGTTGCAAAAGGGTTCATTTAGAAAGAAAGGATCAATTATGAGAAAACCTTTTCGCCAATAGTCATGCTTAACTCTATTCGAATTCTCTTATCCATTACGGCTCATTTTAATTATAAAATATTACAAATAGATGTCAAGACATCTTTCCTTAATGAAAGTCTTAACGAGTGTATCTATATGATACAACCAGATGGTTTCATAGTAAAGAGCTAGGAACACATGTTGTGCAAGATTAAGAGATCTATTTATAGACTTAAGTAGGCATCGAGATCTTGGAATACTTGATTTGATCAAGTCATAAAGTCTTATGATTTTGATCAAAGTCTAGATGAGTCCTGTCTGCACAAGAAGCATGATGGAAGCGTGGTGGTCTTTCTAGTACTTTATGTAGATGATATCTTGCTCATGGGAAACGATGTGGTAGTCTTTCTAGTACTTTATGTAGATGATATCTTGCTCATGGGAAACGATGTGGTAGTCTTTCTAGTACTTTATGTAGATAGTTATCTGGGCAGTTTGATATGAAGGACTTGGGAGAAGGCAGTCACATCCTTGGAATCAAGCTTTTGTGAGATCAAAAATAAAAGATGTTGGGTTTATCACAAGCAAAGTATATCGATAATATTCTTGCTCATTTTAGCATGCAGGATTACAAAAAAGGGTTTTTCCCTTTCAAGCATGGAATCACTCTATCCAAGGATCAATGTCCTAAGACACCTGATGAGATAGAGAAGATGAAGGTGGTTCCTTATGTTTCAGCAGTAGAAAGTCTAATGTATGCTATGCTTTGCACTAGACTCGATATCTGCTTTGCCATTGCATGGTTAGCAAATATTAGTCTGACCCAGGGTAGGAACATTGGACTAAATAATATAATCAAGTAACTGAAAAGGACTAGAGATTATATATTGATTTACCAGATAAAAAGTCTAGTACTTTTAGGGTACACAAACTCGAATTTCAAGTCAGACAAAAATTCTCGTAAGTCTACTTCAGGATATGTGTTTACTTTAGGAGGTGAAGCTATTAGTTGAAAGAGTATCAAACAATCCTGCATTTCTGATTCCACCATGGCAGTCGAGTACGTGGTAGCTTTTGAAGCAGCCAAGGAGGCTGTTTGGCTTAGGAACTTCCTATTGGATCTAGATGTGATACCTTTAGTTCAATCGGCTACTACACTTTATTGTGATAATAGCGGAGTAGTTACAAACACGAAGGAACCAAGAATCCACAAGAAAGAAAAACACATTGAGCGTAAGTATTACCTGATACGAAAAATTATACAGAGAAGTGATATTGTTGTGATCAATATTGCATCAAGGGACAACCTTGCTGATCCTTTTACAAAGTGCCTATCATCTAAGACTTTTGATAGTCATATAGAGGGCATGGAAGCCAGATGTATGGCAGCATGATTTTGAGTATAAGTGAAAGATTGTCAGGGTTGTATACTAAAAACTATGAATTTTATTTTGGTTTTAGTATTTAATTTTATTTTAATAAAATTAATTTTTCATTTTATGAGCATCTTAATGAGCAATGTATGGAATATCATTTTTTTAATGTTATGCATGGTTGTCCTTTATTCTGTATAGTATTTAATCTAATGTGTAGAGTACAGCTTGCACGTAGAAGACCAGATTATAGGTTCTTGCAAAATATAAGTTATTGTTCACAGTTTAGATGAAATTGGACAAACCATCAGTACGACTGTAGCACAGAATTTTAGTAGGTCTGTTTTAGTTACGGGAAACAGATAATAGTATCGTATATTATTCTGACACGCTGTGTTAGTACACTTGTGTGTATTGAACATGACCACATTGGGATAATTAATTTTATACTAACTATATAAATTAATTGGCACCCTAAAGTTATTATACGAGTGCTTATACTCTTAATTCTGAAATAATTATTATTTATGTATATTTAATATTCGTTATTTTGATTCATTAAAGGGTGCGATCTTATATGGGTCTATTGTCCGGTGAGTTGGATAGCGGTATTAATTTTATGGTGAATATTAATTATTGACGAAATCTACGTCTCGAATGTTCGGGATTGAGTATGCCCCTTAAGGAAGCTTATAAGTTTTGACCGAGTCAAACCCTACAAGTGGATTTGATTATCCGGCGGTTAGATAAGTTAAGCGGAATGGTTTAAGCATTTAATAACAGGAGTTCAATGCAAATTGATATAGAGATTATGATTAATACTACAGTTACAGTTCTTTAGTGGTGTGAACTGTAATTTAGTATTTTATAAAAATTATAAAAATTGCTACAAGGTTTTTATAATTACAGAAACCGCTGAGAGGTTTGTATATTCGTGAAAACTGCTTGATAGGTATCTGGGTTACACTATAAGTCTAAATTGAAATTATTCCACAGGTCCCTGCTATAGCCCTATAAATATGCGAGTAGCCTGAACCAAATTCATAAGTTGTCTTCCAAGACTAAGGTTATCCAGGTTCTGCCGATACCAATTTTCGAAGGTCGTAACCCACACTACATTCGGAAATCGCATCGAAAATACAATAGAAGGTCTGACTGAAGCTTCAACTCAAAAAATTAAAGTTCGTAGTTGGAGAATCGACCAAAAGGTATTCATCTGACTTAACTATGGTGGTACGGATTTTATTTTTGATTGTTCGACATCAAAAAGTTTTTATCTGGAGCCTATTTCAGTAATTGCCCGTTCAGTTATTTTTAAAAAAAATCATTTACAAATCAATGATCTCGGCATTTTGTATCCAACAATAACACTGTCAAGACATAATTAAGCTACTAGAACAGGATTAAACTACTGAAAAGGAAAAGAGTTTGCGACCGTAACATATAAATGTTACGATCGTAGAGAAAAATGGGGGAAAGTGCATGGGCGCAATGTGCAATGTTGCGACCGTAAACATGTTAGTGCATTTTTGTAACGACCATAACATTGAATGTTGTGACCGTAGGGTATGTACGCACTATTTTGCTAAAGTTTAATGATCAGTGTATTAGGTGTGGGTGCAAGAATGCAATGTGTTTATGATGTAAATCAAAATCTGATTAAGGCTATCTTAATTAAAATCACAACAAAAGTATGGGTAATTCAATGGCAACCACATTCTTAGGATTAAGCATGCTCACAATTCGACTAATCAAGATTGACAATTAAACAGGTGAATGAGGTGATCAAACCTTGTAATGGCAAAAACTAAGGAATAAGCATGCAATTCGAAAATTCAAATTCAAATTCAAAACCCGACCTCCCCATGGGGGTAGAAAATGTGAGGAGAGAAATGTTGGGGTTCCAACAGAATATCTAAAATGCGACAATCCTGGCATGTTCTCAAGTCACGTGGATCAATGCTCGTCTGTCCGGTCATCAGGGAGTGCTCCAATACCAGTGCTCGGGAAGTAAGAATGTATCAAGATACAGGTCGGCAATGCGACAAAGTATCGGTGTACTTGAATTGTCCTCCTAAAATCATACTGAAGGTATATTTATATAGAAAATGCCAGCCAATGAGATGGTAACACGCTCAAGGCTCAAACTGGTCTTACAAAGCTTGCGGTCGCCACCTTTAAAGGTTGCGACCGTGACATTCTTTAGGGTTACCAAGAGATTCATGTTGTGGTTGTGATAATCAACCTTAAGGTCGCAAGGTTCAAAGGTTGCAGGTGTAATTACTTGGGCCAGGGAACAACCAGGCCGCGAGGTTTAGAGGTTGTGGCCTCAAGGTTCAAAATCTGTGATCTTGTGGTTCGGGTTCGATTTCACGGAGTACTGGTTTTGGATTGCTTCTCGGCGATCATTCAGAGACATCATCCCATTTGGATTTCATCTTTGGATACACCCTGATAAGCTTGAGATTCAGCGGGGTTAAATTGGGATGTCTACACTTGACCCTCTTTGACACAACTTGCGCTGCAATGCATGAAGCAAGTTATGTCGAAGACCTAGAGACAACATCCACTTGGCCAAGCCGTCGATCTTAAGCTACAAAACACACAAGCATTCATATGATGGTGATCATACTGGAACTTTCGTCAAGCTGCTTACGTACCCTTTTGCTAGGGAACAGACCAAAACGTAGTTCTGAGGTAAATGTAAAATATAAAGCATGAAATATTAACATGATATAAATACTAACATGATGCAGAATATCCTAAAGGTCGAGTCAAGACCTAAAGGAGTACAAACAAGAAACAATTCAAAAATCGAGTCAAGATCTAAAATTTGGATGAGAACGGGACAAAAATAATTAAAAAATCGAGTCAAGACTTTAAAACTATTTTTATCGAGAGAAAACCACAAATTAATATATCGAGCCAAGACCTAAAAATTTGGAATGAGCACCGGACAAAAATAATTAAAAAGTTGAGTCAAGACTTTAAAACTATTTTTATCGGAAGAACATCACGAATTAATAAGTCAAGTCAAGACCTAAAAATTCAGGACGAAAATAAGATAAAAATATTTAAAAAGTCGAGTAAAGACTTTAAAACTATTTTTATCGGGAGAAAACCACGAATTAATAGGTTAAGTTAAGACCTAAAAATTCAGAACGAATACAGGATAAAAATAATTAAAAAGTCGAGTCAAAATTTTAAAACTATTTTTATCGGAAGAAAATCACAAATTAATAGGTCGAGTCAAGACCAAAAAATTCAGAACGAAAACGGAATAAAAATAATTAAATAGTCGAGTTAAGACTTTAAAACTATTTTCATCGGGAGAAAATCACAAATTAATAGGTCGAGTTAAGATCTAAAAATTTGGGACGAGAACGGAATAAAGACTTTAAAACTATTTTTATTGTGAGAAAACCCCAAAATAAGCCCCAAACAAACCCCTAAGGATAAACAAAAAACCCAAAATGCAATGATGGAAAACAAGGTACACCCGCAACATCCAAACCTTGCGAGTGTAGGGTTCGAAGGTCGAGACTATGATGTGACCGTTGGGGCAGGTTGCGGCTGCCAAGATCTATTTGAATAAACCTTGTGGTCGCAAGGGAACGGTTCAGAAACTGTATGATCGCAAACTTTAGATATTGCGGTCGCAAGGATCAACGTCTATAAGACCCTCCAGGCCGCATGAGGCAACCTTCACTTTGCGTTCCAACTCTCTCTCTCTACTCTCTCGAACTCTCTTTGACTCCCTTGAGGTCCTTAAGGATTTCTCAATATTTCTTAGCTTTTTGGCAGAAGATGTATATGTTGTTGCTTTGTCTTCCCTTCTTATTCTTTGCAGGCGACGACCGCGATGAAGACGATCTTAAGGCCCGACGAAGTCCCTCTGCTACAGACAGTACTTCTGTGGGCGCCATCGGAAGTGCATGCTCTAGTGTTCCTGCCGGTGGGACCTCGGTCCCTCAGCCCTCCACTGCTATGGGGGCGATGAATATTCTAGCGACCAAGGCTGAGCAGTCCATACTTTGAGCTGTCGAGGATCACGAGGCAGCAGCTGCGGGTGTTTCTTTTTAGGGAGGGAGAACGATGCATCAGATAGCAATTGTTTTTAGAAAAATGTTCCTTTTTCTATTTAAAACAAAAAATCTAAGATATTTGAATGCATTTTTAAAACAAAAGAAGACTACGGGTCTTCTAAAAGCGTAACTAAAGAAAAAGAAGGTTCGGCGGCTAAAGTATAAAAAGAAAAGGTGTTAGGCACCCTTCTCGCCCAACCGCATGGTTGGCCTCTACTTTGTCAATATTGGTTCTTATTATAAACTTTTTAAAGGTAATATATACAAATTAGGAGGTTAAAGAGAGTTCAAACAAAAACAAACAATGAAACAAAATCCTAACTGTGATTCTTAGGGTCATGCAACTTGGTTATTATTTCTAAATATGCCACACGTATCGTTTGAACAAAGCAAAGCAAAGCAAAAAAAAAGCATGCGAGTAAGCGATAAAATAAATAAATAAGTACCTAAGCAATATGAACAAAGATTTCTACTGCTGATCATGCTATAAACAGACAGTACAAGAGGCATGAAAGAGATTAAAACACTATTTTGAGCTATTGGATATACACAAACCTCACGGCCTTAGCAACTAATATTGCGGTCGTGACAAACATAGTCACGAAACAGGCAGCTGTGACAAACATAGGGTAACTGCAAGAAACATGATGGAAAGTACTCACGGTCATGAAAAACAAAGGTCGCGACTGTGGTTTTTTTAAAGGTCTAAAAAAAGGGAACACAGGACAAGGTCTAAAGGAGGCTCAAATGTACAGGATAAGTAGGGCAGAGGCCATGACATATTGATTCTAAGTCAAATCCATTGCCCTTTGTCAGATTTACAAATTATAACTCTAAACAGAATATGCAAGATGATGAATATGAATAATAAAATATTTGGGAAACACACTTTCATGATACTGGTCTCAACAAAAATATCACGGCCGTCATACATAGTTCACGGCCATGACAAACATAAAGGCTGATGAGGCGGCTATAACTTTTACAAAATCCCAAAATCATGCAAATATAAAGGTATATAGAATGGAGACCATGACCCATTTGATCTAGACCAGATCCGCCATCCATTACCCAATAGAAAGTTAGACAGAGGTATGAAAAGAGAAAATATAAAACAGAGCAATAGAAAGACTTATAAACTTAAAATAAATGTATAGCAAAGAGCTTTGTAAAGGTTTTTTGCATTTCTGGTTTTAAAACTATGTCACGGCCGTGAAGTTCTAGAACCTTAGTAAAGTTCTAATGTGTTTAGTGTGCTTGTGTGCATCGAAACAAAATATGAGCAAATGTAAATATACGAATCTAAAGGCTATGAAGATACTGTTAATAATGAAAACTTAAAGAAAATAACTATTTTCATTGATATAAATGATAAACAATCAACAAAACATTGAAAACTTTATCCACGACACCCTCGGTGGAAGAGAATGAGGGTTTAAGAAGAGTCGTAGAATCCTAAGGTTACCTCGTGTGAATATTCAACTCGAATGACCCCTCGGTGGTGAGAACATGATACCTTCGATCTAATATGTGTGCTCCAAGAGCTCCTCCGAGGCAAGTAAAAACACAAACGAGGCTCGAGAAGTATGGTATGAATATCGGGATATTCGGTGGGAGTGAATTTTGGCAGAGTTTTGTTATCCAAGTTGATCCACCTCTCATTTCTGTGCAAAATGTCGCCTATTTATACGTAAGATGGGAGGCCAAACACCCTCTGAAATACTGCCACCTGTCCAAAAAGGGTTAATAGTGATGGCCGCTACCTTTTTTCTTTTATACAGTATAGGTTGCTACCTTTATGGTGATGAAAAGGACAACCGTGACTTTCAAAAGTCACGACCTGGATAAAAAGGCAACGGTCATGACAAAGAAAGTCATGGCTTGGTTTAGGGTTTTCAAAAAGGTTACAGCAGTGAGAGTTAGGACACGGTCTATTTCAGGGTTTTCAAAAAGGTGGCAGCTGTGAGGATTGAAAAGTCATGGCCTGAAGATTAGTTTTAAGGTCTTGGGGTTTTGAGCAATATTTGTGATTTTGCTTGCTTGGGAGTATCCTTGAGCATGATTCTCATTTTCTTCGTCATTAGGGCGCATTCGAGATAGGTGCTTAAGATTCGGTTTGGTCAGATTGGGGTGTCTACAGTTGCCCCTCTTTGACAGAGCTTACAGCAACTCGTGGTGCAAGTAAATGTCAAAGCTCTATAAACAAATCAATTGAATAAGCCACCAATCATAGGAACAAACAAAATATGCAGAGAAGCGTGGTTGAAACCGAATTTCCATCGAGCTTCCTATGTACCCTTATTGCAAGGGATCAGACCGATTATAGTTTGTGAGGCAATGCATATGATGCAAATAGGTTAATCATGATGCATGGTGGATGCAACACAAAGTGCAGGTACAAGATATGATGTAAGACATAGGACTTTCAAAAGGTTGAGTCAGGACCTGCAGAAGTAGTAAAGAATTCAAAGTTTTTGAGAACTCCACTTAGAGGTGCCTGGGAAGTAGGGCTTAGGGTGTTTAGAACACTGGGGCCTGGCAAACTTAAGAATTGTCTCACGAACTTAGGACCTGGATAACGTTCTACAAATAACTAGGGATGCCAATCGCACTGTGGTTTAGGAGAAGAGGTATGACTAGTCCTCTAGGGCTTGAAAAAGAGGAATGCGTAGTCTTTTAGGGCTTAAAAGAAGTATGCCTAGTCTTCTAGGGCTTGAAAGAGGTATGCCTAATCTTCTAGGGCTTGAAAAAAGGTATGCCTAGCCTTTTGGGGCTTGAAAGAAAGAGACTAATGTGGCTAAGGTCATATGAAAATCAGTAAGTCAGTTTAAGGTCATGAGGTGAACCAAACACTTAGGGGGCAAGCTTATCGGTGTTAGGTCGTGACGAGGATCATCAAGAGTAAAGGGTCAATTTTTGGGTCGTTCGAGGACCAAAACGTCAGTTTAATGGTCATGTTGATCAGTTTAATGGTCATGAGGAGGACTGATGGGTCAGAGGGGCATTTTAAGGTCGTGCGAGGACCGACGAGTCAGTTTAAGATCAAGAGGAGGACCGATGGCTTAAAGGGGCATTTTAAGATCGTGCGAGTCAGTTAAAATTGACGAGTCAATTTAAGGTCATGGAGAGGACCGATGGTTCAAAGGAGCATTTTAAGATCGTGCAATGACCGACAAGTCAGTTTAAGGTCATGAGGAGGATCGATGGTTCAAATGGGCATTTTAAGGTCGTGCGAGGACCGACGAGTCAGTTTAAGGTCATGAGAAGGACCGATGGTTCAAAAGGGTCAAACTTATCAGTTTTAGGTCATAACGAGGATAGGAGGTGCTAAGGTCACTTTTAGGTCGTGTGAGGACCGACGAGTCAATTTAAGGTCATGAGGAGGACCGATGGGTCAGTTTAAGGGGCATCTAGATTATGAAGAAGGGCTAGGAGATCCTTCAATTGTTGCGACCTAACTATTTAGTCGTAAGGAGATGGCGGCCTGAACATAGAGTTCACGATCTTGAGAAATGGTTGGGAAAAAGGCACGACAGTTCTAATCAAAAGTGGCAGCTTGGGTCAAGTTGTTAAGGCCGTAAGATTTAAATCCATCGGATGTAACGGCCGCAAGGTCGATAGTAGAACATAAGTTCTAAGATAGGTTCGAAATATCATTCATGCAAACTAAAACAAACTCTCTACTCTCCCACTCCCTTGACTCTCTCATCTCTCTCGCATTCTCATCTCTCTTGCTCTCTTTTCATCGCTCTCGTCTCCATCTTTCTCTCTCTCTCTCGGTTCTTCGAGCTCTCTCGGGTCCTCAAGATGTTCATCCTTTCTCTACTTTCCTTGGTCTTCTCCATGATGGTGGGAGTACGTTTTGGGTTTTTCGGAGAGGAGGGTGGTAGCGCGGCTGATCGTGGAAGCGTGGTAGTGATGCCAGTGGTGGCGGTGGTGACGCCAGTGGTGGTGCGGCTGGTGGCGACGAGGGTGAGGACCTTCTACTCGAGGGAGGTGTGCCGGGGATGCCGGAGCACTTTGATCCTGCCACCAACATTCCTCTTCTTCACCAGTTGCGGAAGCCAGCCATGAAGAGGTTAATTCTTCCGAATGTCATAGCGGAGTGTGAAGTTCTTCTCTGGTGCTGCGAGGATCATCTTTCATACCAGAATCTCGAGGTAAGCCAAATTTTTGAATTCTTTAATTCTTCCATTAGTTGAAAGTTTATTTTGGAATGTCTGATATTTTGTTGATTGCAATGAACTTGAATATTGAATCACATTGGATGTTTGAATATTTAAATTGAATCAAACATTTGGGTTGAGATTTGAATTGGAGTTGGTTTGGAATCTAGGAGTTTAACTAGATCTAGACCCTGACTCGAATTGGATAAACCTCTGCTCTTGGGCAGGATGAACTTTTGTACTTTGAATTGAACTTTTGAACTTTAGATGAAAAATACTCTTTTTGGATGAATCATAAAAAAAACTCGAAACCTCGCTTAAAACAAACTTAGGTTCGTAGAAGAGAAGTTTTTGGAATTGTATTGAGGGTAGATTCGGGTGGATGGAGCCAATCGAATTGAATTTAGGCAGACGCTGGGTTGAACATCATGTTAGAACGTGGGTCTAGGCCGTGTTTGAAACGAATTTAGAAACTAGGTTGATTTGAGAAAATGGAACTAGTGGGTTAGGATGCTGTTTTGAAGTTAAATTTTGAGTATCAAATTGAGATCGAATTTGATTTTGAAATGAAACATAGTTGGTCGGAATTTGAAAACGGAGGCAAATTGGGTTGAAGTTAGATTAGGTTGAGTTTGGAATTGGTTTTTGTATTTTGGGGATGAATCTGGGTAGGTGTTGGATTGAATTTTAAATTTTGAAAACGTGTGTTTGGAACAGAGTTAGGGGCTGGTTTGGACGGAGAAACAAAACTAACAAGTTAGTATGTTAATTTGTGATTGGACTAGAGTTCCAGATCGGTTGGCTTTTGAAAATGGGGCCAAGTGGGGTTTAGGCTAGGTTGGGTCAGAAGGAATTTTGATGATTTTTACTGCTTTAGGTTTTTCAAGGTTTAAACTTTGAAGTGGATTAGGGGTCATTTTGAAACTTTCTTTTGTTCTTGAACTTTGATCGGAATTGAATTATGTCGATTGAGTTTTAGATTGAACTTTGAAATGAAAACATGAATGAAACTGGGTTTTTGTTAAATTTGAACTTGGATCCTAGCAAATTGATTATGATTAGGTTGAGTCATCATTGATTTCGAAACGAGATAGGTTTTTGAACTAATGAGCGAAAAATTATTGTTATATTTTTTATATATTTTGTTTAATCTTGTTTTGTTATTGTTTTGATTATTGCTAGTTTTAGTCATCTTGCCATGTGCTTGGTTTTTATCCCATCGTCATTTCTGTTTGCCTTGTTTTCATCATTTTGTTGATTCCGTTATTATTTTATGTTTACTGATTGGTTTGCTTTGTTTTGTTTCGTTTCAGGGGTGGCTTCACATTTGAGGTTTTGGTGGATCCTCTAATGTCCTCGAGTGGTATATAGCGCTCCCACCCCGTAGCCAAGAGGTCGTTGACCGAGCCTGCTTTGATAGGCGATGACCCGATCCCATTCCACCCAAATATCTATCGGAGCCCCGAGGCTTTCTTACACCTTCTCGGCCACGTGCCCCCTTCCATCGACAAGGGGAGCATACGATACACGTGGCTAAAGATGACCTTCTGCCATTTGGCCTGCTCTGAGGTCCACCACTTCAAGTGGGTGGCGCATGCATTCCTTCTCTATATGTTCGGGATATCTTTATTCCTAAACATGGAGAATAGAGTGCACCTCCATTACCTCGCTACTATGGTGGTGGTGGACCAAATCGGCTCCTATAACTAGGGAGAAGCTGCACTGGCAACCCTGTACGGATACATGAGCGCAACTACCCAGACTTCTAATCTGAGCGTCGACGAGTACTGGCGCATTTGGGAGGTATGTTTTCTTTATCTGCTTTTAGTACTGTCCTTTCTCATTTCCATATCTACATATCTGATTCAACTGTACTGATGCTTCTCTTAACTTTTTGCAGCTTTGGGCTTATGAGTTCCTGGGCATGTGCCAGCCGGTGAACTCATGTGACAACCCTCTTGTGATCCCTCGGGCACTTTGATGGGCCAGATGCCATCGGGGTACAAAGCCTGGTGGGAAGGACCTAGATGATGACCGCCTTTCTCTTGACAGTCTCACTCCCAACTGGGTACGTTATTCATGCTTTCAGTTCACTCACATTTCTCATTTTCTGCACTGCTTGTTGACATGCTTCCTTTGAGTTTCAGGTCCATTGGGACATCTGGGTGGGCATAGAGGAGTGAGCTGGTGCTGATTTGATGCAAAGCCGTGAGGTCACCCGGACCCATGTCTTGTTTGAGGGGCCATTCTGCAGAGAGTGGTACCTTAGTGAGCGCATTGTTCGGCAGTCCTTGGGGTATGATCATTTTCGTATCCCGAGGACACCTCCGGTGGGGATGCATCAAACTGACACACTCCGCACAACCGAGATCATCCGAGCCATAGTGGGCCTTGACACTGCTATCCTGATCGAGGGTGAGGATTGTGACTACGCGGTTTTTGCCCGAGAGAGGCTCATACCTGCCATAGGAGCTCGTGCTACTATGCGGGGTCCTCCCCCTGCTGCCCTGGGATTTTTACATCCCGAGCTTTCTTGGACGGTGGACACTTTTATGGATGGGGTTCTTCATCAGATCCAGGTCTCCCTAAGCCGGCTGCCCTGGTGATTCTCCTTCCCTTTGGCACTGAGTAGGTATGACATCCCTCCTTCCATTCTTGACATTGTCACTCGTATCTGACTGTGATGATCTAACTATACTGATTCCCATATTTGACTGATCCTGACACCTGATTACACTGAATTGTTTCTTCTCTTGACCGATACCCTGGGAGTGGTGCAACCAGTTCCTCCACTTGATCACCGAGTTGAGGGTGTTGGTCCGCCGTTAGGATGCTGCCTTCCGAGCTCATGGCTTGGAGCCCCCTGCTACTCGGGGTGGCCCTGTTGCGGTATTTTCTTCCTTTCATTCTTGCTTTCCTTTTTGTTCATATTCATCTACCTTAGTTGACATGCCCCCTTTTTTTTTCTTTCACCGTGGGTGTGGTGGAGGGCCAACGACTCGTGGTGGTTGCACAGCACCTGCCGCCTCAGCTACATCTTTTAGATGGACTTCTGCTTCTGCCGCTACTTCTTCATCCCGAGCTCAAACTCCTAGTGTTACACAGAAGATCGACAGCTCAAAGGAGGCAGAGGAGACCAGGTCGACATTTGAAGAGTCATCCCAGGGAGGCCACGTCGTTAGAGGGAAGAGGACCTGGCGGGAGTGACCATCTTGACCAACTGCTGATTTCCTTCCTTCTTCTTCCTTTACTGTTTACGGAGGCTTGCATGCCTGTTCCCTTT
>JAULJZ010206845.1:0-19045 GCA_032270985.1 Heliamphora pulchella
TATATATATAATTAATTTCTAGGCTTTGATGAGTCGTGATACAAAACTATTTTTAAAACTATTTTCTTTAAGACTCTTGAAAGTTCTCGTATAAAACCGTTTTTTAACTATTTTCTTCTGGAACTCGTATGAGTTCAGATATAAAATCATTTTTATGGCTCGTGTGAGTCAAAAACCGCACCTTGTTTTCCAATCATATTTTGTTTATATTGTGTGCTTGTCTAGTTTCTGCTAAGTTTTGGCTCACTGTGTGGGATTTAAAATATTTTTCAAGTACCGGTCACGCAGGTTGATTTGGGGTTACCGGTTGAGACGGAAGATCTGTAGTCTTTCTTTTTATTCTTTTGAACCGTGCATGTTATAACATGTTTTTCGGTGTTAAAATCGTGTTCTGTAAGCCCTTTGGGCGAATATATTAAATGCATGTATACTTTAATTTGTGAGTAAATATCGGGTTGGGTTTGTATATGATTGTTTATGGGTATTTTACATGATCCGGAGTTTGGGACAAGACAAAACAAATCAAATGATTGACAAGATTAACTATATAAATGAAAGAAATGTGCAAATTAAAATTGAATTTAACCCAATCACTCCAAAAGAGAGGGAATGGAGTTAGAAAGATCGGGGATCTAAAAAAAATACCTGGATCGCTAAGGAATTCTCGAGTCGGGGAATAGTGCCAATGATCTAATCCTCAAGATCCAAGTTAGGGTTTTAATGTTGACGTCAGAGGTTCGGCTATCGACACTTTGGAAGGGTTTCGGCGTCGGGGCTCGGGATTGCTCGGTTACTCGGTAGAGCTTCTCTCAGTAAACTTCTCTCTAAAATTCTCCTAAAAACGTACGATGGGGTATAGCATTTATAAAATTCTTCAATCAATGAGATGCTGACACGTTTTGGAACACGTCAGGCCATTTGGAGTTGGTAGTCGCTAGGTCATGAGTTGGCGGTTGACATGTTTGAAAAGGTTCCAAGAGCTTCTATTAGCAGTCGTCACAACAAAAGTTGGCAGTCACCATGTTGGAGGTGGCGGTCGCCACTTTGAGCTAGGATTTTCAAAAAAATCTATTGGCGGTCACCACAATGAACATAGCGGTCGCCACAAAAAAGTGGAAGTTTCCAAAAGGTTCCATTGGCGGTTGCCATTTTAGAGTTGGTGGTTCAAAAAGATTTTATTGGTTTGAAGGTTTTGATGATTGGGTTCAAATACCGAGCTTGGATAATTTTTCGAGAATTGTACTGAGGCACCATTCCAATTGTTTTCAACATCGGATTCACCTAATATTAGGCGGGGTCAAATTGTGGTGTCTACAGTAGATGAGTACATAACATAAATGGATGACTTAAGAAGTAGTTAATGAGAAACTTTATATACGAAATGATCAAATTTGTTTGGGTAAAAAAAGGTTAATGAATGAATGAAACCATAATAGATTTGTGATTGAAACCTGTGCTGTTAAATTGGAAGAAGTAAAAGTGATACTAAGATCGAGAAATTAAAAATCTTTTTATTGAATATATAAGTTGTGAGATTTTAGAAGTTGGTGAGTTGGGATAACTTGTGAGTTAATGAAGAAATGAGAATTTAATTAATTAACATTGTGTTTGACATAAGGTTAGGTTTTTAAATTAAACCCATGATTGAGAAGTAAGACTTGAAACTTAGTAGACATAAATTATATGAAAAGTGAATGGGTGAGATGTAAAGTTGGAAATTTGTGAATAATTGCTTGGAATTTGTGATATAATGAACTAAGTTTATTATTGAAATTATATTAAAGCCAAAATTAATTGATACGAAATCAAAATGGATTGTGCTTATAACCCATGGTGTTAAATTGAGGATTTTATTATGGAAAACTTAAACTTTTAGAAGCTTGAGTTATGTAATTTAGCTCTAATTCATGAAATTGGTGGGTGAAGAAATAATATATGAATGTAGCAATTTTACTGAATTCATTTGAGTAATGCAAGAATGTTATGACATTAGTTTGAACCTTATGACATGAAAAATGAGGTATGATAATGAAAATATGAATTATGGTTTGGGATATGTGATATTGAATTGAAAAAAGAAAAGGCCAACATAACAAAATAAGAACATGGTTTCTTTTAGGTGAAATTGATGAATTAGGTCAATATTAAAACTCAATCTGTGATTGAAGCGGAAAATTTGTAATAATTATGGAAGTTAACTCATCCACGGTTTAAATGTGTTTACCACATGAATTTGAATCTCATGTTCATAAAAGTGAGTTTTTGATAAAGTTATGATATTATGAAAATGGTATAAAACTTGATTTGAAATTGATGACATGGGATCAAAAATAGAATGATATAACAATTGTGAGTGAGAAGAAAGATTTTGTGTTGTGAAATTGGATTGGGGAGATAAATTCCCGGTTGTTATTGAAAATGATGATTAATCTCATATTGAACTAAGGATGATTGATATGGATGTGATAAGTTGGGCTTGACTAGCTCCGCGGTGAAAGACTGAAAACTTGCACAAGATAGATACTGTGTTCTCTTGGGTTAGCCCCTGTAAAGCGGATGTGATTGTGTAGTGGTGAGTTATAGAATTATCTATTACCCAATAGTTTCACGTAGCCTATTGAGGGATTAGGAAGGGGTTTTTATAAGTTGCACCCTACGTCAGTTCAGTATTGGATTGATGAAATAAAATGTAACTGTGGATAAGGGACTTATGAACTGAAAGGAAAGTTAATGGTTTTATAATAGACAAGCGTTCATTGGTATGTAATAACTTATTAAAAAGAAAATGAGAATGAAAGTGATAACTAAAGAAAGACAAAGAGAAACTGTAATTTATGTCAAGAGAAAAAAAGAAGGAAAATAGAAGAATGTCAACCATTGAATTGTATTGAATAATAAGCCTAATAAGAATGAGGAGATAGACAGATAAATGAACAATTTTAGAAGAAGAATGTAAATCTAAATATTTGATAACGAATCAAAGAAAATGAAAATGTGGATAAAGAACTAATAAATTGAAGAGAAAGTTAATGGTTTGACAATAAATATGGTGGGAAAAATAGTATTCGGTAATTGATCAATGAGAAAATCGAAAGAGAATAAATAAAGTGTGAATTTATAACCTCATGAAAAATGTGATGAAGTAAATAAATGTGAGTAATGGGTTTAACAAATTTGAGTACTAAAAGAAAATGAAATCTAATGCTAAAGAAGGTGAAATGATAGAAAGGATTAATGGGTTTCAGGAAAAAGAATAATAACGAACAAATGGCACTTTTAAATTTAAAATAAGTATGGATTATAACTCGGTTATGAAAATATTTTTTTAAGTTGTTGCACACAAAGCATATTCATTTACACTTCACAAATCATGCATTGCACTTTATTTAGTCTTTACCCTATGAGCATCGGCTCACATTGGTTGCATCAAATATTTTACAAGTTTAAAGAGCAAGAGACACAACATGAAGTTTGGTGAAGGATTAAAGTAAATGAAGAATGAAATATGTTTGTAGTTTGTAGTTTTAAATAATGTATTTAATATTATGAACTTTGTAATATTATTGGTAATTCATGGATGTTTGTAAAGAAACATAAATTTATATCTCTTTATTTATATATGTCTCTTACAGTTGATTATTAGGTTTATGTTTTAAAGTGTAAAAGACGGACTAAGTTTTTTTTTTTAGTAATAGTATGTATATTGAGGATTGGTTCGAGGTGATGTAATCACAGTGGTGGAGAATGTAATAGTTATGTAATTGTTGAATGGTGGTTGTGAGTTGTAATCAGACGGTGCCTGAGTATATATATTGTGAATTGAGTTTGAGTTTGACAGGTAAATTTGGGAATAGTCCGAAAAATAGAGAAAATTCTGTCGAAATTTTTAAGAATTAGATTTATTATATTTTGAAATTTAGGTTAAGTGATAACTTATCACAAATTAAATTCAAGAGAATATTATTAAAGAAATTTGGTTAAAGGAATAATGAGTTTCAAAGTGGGAATCTAACGCCTCTAAATCGGGGGTGTGACATTATCTTTAAACATGCTAATATTTTCATTTTCCCTCGCCAATTGAGGCATTATTCGAACCATTCGTCAACATTTAAACCATTCATCAATATAGCAATATATCATGATCACAATCATCAACACAACAACGTACCAGGATCACAATTTAAGCATCATTTAAAGCATAACGATATACTATGATCACAATTTAAAATCTTTAACAAGAAAATCTATGGCATTATTTCAACGTATTTTAATCTCAAGCATGCTTAAATAATATTAAGTAATCATAATAATATCAAGATAACATTTATAGATAATTTCATATCAAAACATTTTACAATTTAAAACTAGAGTAACCGAGATATAGTATGAGTCATCTTGAGTATGCACACAAAAGGAAACTAAAATCTACTCAAGTTTTTCCGAGCTCAAACCTTGTCAAAACACATAGAATGATGAATATATGAAGATTTTTACATATAAGAATTTTACTAATATATATTTTATATAAATTGGTGGTTAGTGATTCAAATGTTACAACTAGTTCATGGGAGGTAATTTTGGTTGTGATTTTCGGGGGTATTACCGAAACCTATTTTGATCAAATTTTTTATAGTTAGAAAGCTCTCGCAATCTATTTTTCAATGGTCTCAGTGTTGTAGCCATTTGAGGCTCGTACCAAATATTAAGGGTGTTTAAAATGGGCTGTTTCTAGCCAAATTCTATTTTTGGACAGATTTGAAACTCGTCGTTTAGGCTCGATTTTCACATAGAAAATGTTGTTTATAGCAAAAATCATAAACACAAAAGTTGTAGATAATTGTTTCCCCTTTCCAAAATATCAAAAATCACCAAAAATGGAGGTAAGTAGAAGAAACGGTAACTGTTTAAAAAAGGCTAATTTCGCTGAGTTTTTGGAAGTTGGGATAATTCTTGATTTGGAACTTTAAGCGTAAATTATGCTTGTAAACTGGTCTTTCTGAGGAAAGTGGTAAACTTTGTAGATCGTGATGTCCTCTTTCAGGAATACTAAAGATTATTCAAAATGGAGGTTCGTAGAAAAAATGTGGTTGTTTAAAGAAAACTGGTTCATTAGGTTTTGGTGTTTAGGAAAATCAAAAAATGGATATTATTTTCCATGAGGGCTTCAGGATGGTTTGGGCAGCGAGGTGGTGGCTCTGTGGTGGTGTGGAGGTGGTGGCTTGTGGTAGTACAGTGATTAATGGTGGTTCATGGTGATGAATGGTGGTGGTTTGAATGGGAGGGGAAAGAGCCGAGAGAGAGGGATAGATGAGATGAGAGGGTTGTACGGGCAGCGGTGGTTAGCATTGGTGTCGGCGGCAGCAGACAGTGGCGATGGCTGGTGGTTCGGTAGTAGCTTCGGTGTGGTTGAAGGTGGCGGCGGCAAATGAGTTGCCGGTTCAGTGATGGTGCTGTCCCTTCCCTCCCACGTCATCTGCCTCTTTAATTCTTTTTCCTTTTATGTATCTCTTATTTTAATTCCTTTCTTTCTACGCACAATAAAGCTGATGGTGATTTGTAGGCATGACATGAGGGTTAGGTGTCAGTTGAATGCACAAGTGTTAAAGGCTAGGAGTATTTCATGCATCCAGCCATACATTTGTTACCCAAATAGGACAATTTCTACGGCGTAAATTTTTTGATATATAATTTTGTTTGTGAAAAAAATTTTAAATTTCAGTATACAGTTTTTATGTTATTTTTTGAATTATCGTATAGACATAATTACTACGAAAAATTCTCAAATTACGTGAGATTTTGATTTTTAGCTTCGATTTTAAAATAAATTATACGACTTCGTTAGGAATTTTATTTTTAGTTTCTTTATTAATTATTTATTTGTCTCTCTATTTAGTTGTCGGGTATTACACTCCGGTTCACATAGTTGGTAGTATTGCTAGCCAGCTAGATTAGGGTTATTGGCATAAGGTTTTCTCGTCGTTCTCTAACTTGATTCTTCTTTCTCAATGTCACCTAACTGCAAAACGTCTTCTATTCGGATTTCAGTATCAAAAACTTGCTCAAACATTATTAGAAATTGCGTAATCAGATAGTTCTGAAACTGTGGCTGCACATTCTTTACCACTATTCTCACCCGCTCCTTCTCAATGGGTTTACTTGTCATTTTGGTTGCTTTAGCCCTCCAACGAGTCAGAAACTCGATAAAGGACTCCATAGAATCCTGACTAGTAGTCTCGAGTTCTTGGGTTGTGACATCAAGCTAAATGTTGTAATTATACTGGTGGACAAATGCAGTAGCAATATCCTCTAAAGTGTTCATTTTTGCAGCATCCAATAACAAAAATCACATTTGAGTGGCTCTCGATAGAGATCGCTGAAAAAACTGGACCTTCAACTGATCACTAATGCCCACAGGAGACAAAGTCCTCACGTACATCCTTAAATGGAACCTCGAATCCCCGATTTCATCAAACTTCTCCATATTGGGCATTTTAAACTTCTCCGGGAGTATTGCATTAGGAAACAGATAGAGTCCCTCCACGTCTAGCATGTATTCCTCAACCACTCGCGCTTTTCTCAAAACTTTCTCCAATTTGTCAATCTTATCGGACACGATTGACTCTTTAGTGGTTATACCTTTTGGGACAACTGGTCAAGCAGCTAACGGTGGTACTGTCACACCCTACTCCTGCAAGGTACTCAACTTCTATAGTGGAATATGATTTCCACAACATCTTTGTGGACTTAAAGAAAACTAAACAAAATTTAGAATAGTCAAGAATAAAAACATTTACGCAAAGATTAATTTTCAAAATAAACTTCCATTCATAAAATGCTTAAAACATATGTTCAGGGGATACTTCTTCCTGTACATAAAAAAATAAAAAAAAATAAAACTATAAAAACTTCACTTTAATACATCATGTCTACAAGACATATTACAAAAAGATCAAAAGATGTCATCTAGTTTCGAACTAAAGCCTAAAAGACATTGGATAATGGTGGACCAACTTCTAGGAGTTCCTGTTATCTGCAATCAAAAAGGTTATAGGAGAGTGTATTTAGTATTAAAATGAACAATTGGTAAACAACCATTTGGTTTAGAAAAACTTCATTGAAAAAATAGTTCATCATCCTTTAAACAAAAATATGAAGACACCGCATTCATTTCAACACATTCACAAGTTATAAAGTTCTGTCATCTTCTAAACATAGGGTTTAACAACCCTAACTTCTTTAACTCACAACCAGACCGAACAGTAACTAAATAGTCATTTAACTCATGGCTGAGAGTTTCAACAGTACCGTAACCTCAATTCTCAAAACATGATTTAGCACGTGTTGAAAAGAGGGCCATTATTTATCAAGCACAAGTGGTATATGCAAAACCCGAGATTCAGCTCAAAATGCCTTTGATGGCTAATAACCCATTTACTAGGCAAACCTCCCCTTTAGAGAAAAAGATGAACCCATAATTGCATAACCTTTCTCAACGGGATATAACAGGTCGTACACCCGTATAACTTGGCACTTTAGAAAAACAATTAATTGTCATTCTTTTTTTCACACACACATTCTTTCCCAAAAAGTATAGATAGCATAATCGAAATAGCATTGCATTTAAAAATAAATAACCACATGGTATTATTCAAGACTTATGATTTCACAACATAAACATAAAAGCATTTAAAAAATATTTCACAAGTCAATTGCTCAAGGTAATATCAAAGCACTCTCACCATATTTAAATGGTACGTAAACCACCTCCTCTAAAATGTCCAAAACTCAAATCTCTGCTTATAAAACCCCGGTGCCTATCAGGTAATCAAAACATTACGTAAACGTTGGGCACTACCTCCTATTATCAAACGGTGAAGGAATGGTTTGGGTTTTCGAGTAAGTTCTATGGTTGTTGCTCAAACTTTATTCTTTTAAGTCTTTAAATAAAACTCATTATTTATGATATTTTATTAGCCTTTGGAGTCAAACAAACACTTGGCAAGACTTAGACTCACTCATGGTAATTAAATCAATCACTAAGCATTGCTCATCATCATGAACCAAAAATTTAAAATTTGTTGGCCTCACTATAAAATACTTTTAAAATACTAATCCTCAATAATTTGTAACGAACCTTTACGAGCTAATATATATACATGTTAGGTACAATTTTCATGAAGAAATCTAAGTCATGGGGTGTCTCTAAATAGGGTCAAAAATTCATTGAACAGAAAAGGTCTAAAAACGACCCTTTTGGTAAAAATGAGTTTTAGGAAAAATCGTCTAGTCAAATCACTTCAAATAAAATTTAAATAAAAGATAATTAAAAAATATAGCTTTGGACATAAAGTTTCACACGAGGTGATATTTTTGAAATTTTATAAAATTTGGCAAAGTGGGTTGTTTTTCTACTACTTTGGCGTAAAAGTGTAAAAATTATGTTTGAGACACTTAGATATTATTCTAGGTTCTACCAAAAATCACATAATCTAAAAATAATTTCATGAAGCTTCAGTAAAAATAGATTTAGAAAAAGATTCTATTTGGCACCAGGGGCTACGCATTCATCCAGAAGGAATTTTATTCCGATGAAATTTATTTTTGCATGTAGTTCGAGGTATCGAGTTTTTAACTCACCGAAATAGGATCCAAGACTTTCATGTCTTATAAGGGTGCTACGGGTAACCGTATGTGTTTTCACCGGTTAAAAATGCATAAAAAATTAATTTTCGTTTCAAAAGTTAGGTTTTGGTTCAAAACCATTTTTGGTTTATTTCAGTTTGATGGAATCGGGTTTTGAGTATTTCTTTTGAGATTTTGTGGTAGTTGAGGGTTTGGGTATATCCAAGGGTGTTGAAAGGGTGTTTGGAGGCTTCAATTTGGGCTTGAGATGGTGGTTCCCGTACCTTGGAATCAGTTATCGCCGTGGGTCAGTCAACTAGATTGGGTGGTCCAGTCGACTGGATCGACAGTGATGGAGTTCAGTCGACTGGATTAGGAAGTCAGTCGTCTGACCTGTGTTTTGGGGAAATTTTGTAAAATTCCAATTGCCTTTTTTAGTCGACTGGGTGGGGGTCCAATTGACTGAGGTCCTGTGTGGGGTATTTTGTTGTTTGGGTGGTTGTGTTGTGGCTTTTCGGTCTATTGAGTTATGGGTTTCGACTGGCTCTCCTCTATTGGTATTTTTGGTCATTTGTATTATGCGATTCTGTCGACGGAATTCATGAAGAGGGGTGTTGGTCAGTTGTTGTTTTGGTTGGTCGTGGTGGGGCCGTGGTGGTTTGTTTCTTTTGTTGTCGATCCTCGGGGATGACGAGGTTTAGGAGATGAGATATTTGTGCATGGTTGGGTGCGGGACGTGTTGGGTCCGAAGTTCTTTTTCGAAAAAAGGGGTTTTGGGAAAAGATGGGGTTTAATTAAAATCGTGTTTGGCGTTGGCCTTCGGGTTAGGTTTGTCCTGTAAGTTGTTGGCTGCTCGGGTGAGTGGACGGGTCTTCCAGGTGGGTACATGTCATGACGGGTTATGTGGCACGTGGTGCCATTATGTGAAATGTAGTGTTTATACGTGGTTTTGTGCATTTAAAACTCTAGTTTTATTTATGCATGTCGTAGGACGTATATGTAATCTTAGTGTATCTAAAACTCTGGTTCTCTTTATGCATGTGTTGCATGGGTCGCGTGTGTAGCATGTGATGTGGTGTTGGTGATGGGTCTTATGCTTTAGAACTCTGATTTTATTTATACACAAGTGTTTGGAATATGAGCATTGGAGATGTAGTTCTATGAATGTTAACTTTGGTTAACAGTGCATTAGCTGGGGCTGAGATCCCTCGGTGAAAGTCTGAGAAGGTGCATCAGCTCGGGCAGAGGTCTCTCGGTCAAGTTCAAGAAGGTACATTATTTGGGGTTGCGGTCCCTCGATAAAAGCCTGAGAAGGTACATGGATTACATGTGAAGCATTGTATGTTTTCAAATTGTTTTCAAGACTCGTGTTAGCTGTGATATAAAATCATTTTTGGGGCTCCTATAAGTCAAAAACTACACAGTGTTTTCCTAGAATGTTTAGCTTATATTTCATGTCTATCTAATTTCTGCTAAGTTTTGGCTCACGGTGTGGGATTTAAAATATTTTCCAAGTATCGATCATGCATGTTGATTCTATAGAACTAGAGAGGGACGGAGGATCTATAGTTTTCCTTTCTATTTTTTTGGACCATGTATGCTTACATGTTACCGGTGTTGAAACTGTATGTATTGTAAGCCTTTTGACGGTTATATCTAATGCATGTATGTTTATAACTGAAAGTGAACATCGGGATGAGTGTTATATATGTTTTTTTATGATCGTTTGCGTGATCCAGAGTTTGGAGCGTGACAACATGGTATTAGAGCTTTGGGTTCAAATACCTAAGAGCCGTAGAAAGAGGGTGTATCATCGTGTGAGGTTGATTGCGTGTGCTTGACTGTATGTGTATAGACGTTTTGGTAGTACGAGCATGATAGTGTATTAAGTACGTGCATGTTGTGTATATGTGAGTATGGAAGTTGAACCTTATGATTGAATAGTCTTGTCTTTGGGCGTTTGGCTTAACAAGCTTGGAAGCCCAGTTAGAAATGCATTTGGCCAACGTGTTTTATAGCAAGGAATCTGAGCAGGTTATCCAAATTGACGCGTCGTTCTTGTCGGTTCTCCTCCGTATATGGGGTCTATTTATCATGAACCTATGTAGTTATGTGTTTATGTTCATGAGATGTGCTGCATCTTATGTTATGCTTTCCTTTCATATAGGCATGATGTCTGCAATAAGAGGACGAGACCATGGTTAAGGCCGTGGCCATGGTGTTGGCCAAGGGGATGTGCCTATCCCTGATACTGGGGATGCAAATGCTCCACAAGGACTTGTTGACTCTGTAGGGTTGCTGCGTGCGTTGGTTGGCTCCATTGGTCAGCTTGTTGAGACCGCTAGACGTCGAGAGAGAGAACATGAGCCGAGGGTAATAGCGGCGATGCGAGAGTTCAGACGTATAGATCCACCTACTTTTGCTAGGGACCATGATCCTACTGTGGCGACAGAGTGGTTAGAATTGGTGACCCAGATCATTGACACATTGCAAATAGTTGAAGACGAGTTACGGGTTTCTTTGCAACTTTTCAACTAAGAGATGATGCTCACGAGTGGTGGAAATACACTCGGAATACTGTGGAGGGCACGTGGGCATCTTTCACAAGGATTTTTCTGGAGAAATAATTCCTTGCTTCTTCGAGGAATCTGTACAAAGAGGAGTTCTATGCCCTCACACAAGGAACGATGAGTATTGCGTAGTACGAGGCCAGATTTATGAGCCTTTCTCGTTTTGCACTGGAGATGGTGGTGACAGACGAGTTACGTTCGAGACTGTTTGAGCAGAGTTTGAGACTGGCGATCAGGGAGCAGGTGGCTGGTATGGGGCGGCATATTTTTATAAAGCTGGTGGAGTTAGTAGTAAGGATTGAGAAAATGTTGAGTGAGACTCGTGGACTTAGGGTGGTTAGAGCACAGTAGAGTGAAGCAAGGACGCAGTTAGCTGGGTGCTCCAGAAAGAGACAGAGGTCCTCTGGCCTTGGTTTTCACCCATCTGGATTACCACAGTAGTTTTTTACACCAGCACCATTAGTTGCTTCATTTGGGAGGCCAGAGCAGAGGGAGTTGATTGCTATCAGTGTAGACAGCCGAGGCATCGTACGATGGATTGCCTGCAGCCGAGGCAGTCCTAGGATTCATGGATTCAGTCATAGGGGAGGGAGCTACATATTTGTTATGGGTGTGGGTAGCCAGGACATATTCGCAGGAACTACCATCAAGGAGGCTGTATACCGGGCACGGCAGGCACACCAGTGAGTTTGTCTGTGCAGGGTCAACCAGAACATAGACAGCAGCATCCAAACTTCCTGAGTTGTAGATGGGGGTACTTCAGTTCAGTCAGTACGACAGCCAACAGTATCGGGTTATGGCGGACAGACCCAGATGACGCAGGGCCGAGTGTATGCCCTCACAGCTCCTAATTCTTTCAAGGCACCGGTTGTGCCTGATGATGCAGCTACTCCTCCAGGGAGCGGAGGTACTTTTTGAGTGTGCAAATTTTGGGCCACTATTCTTATCGACACGAGAGCATCGTGTTTCTTCAATTCACATGTTGTGGGGTTGGTGATGGACTCCGGGGGTGGTGTGTTGGGTTGAGACATCGGTTAGTAAAGATTTGAGCTTGGGACGAGTTGTAGATCCTGTGTCTTTGAGATAGTTATTCGTTGTTTAAAATGTATGACCTTGTTTGACTACATCCTAGGAATGATTTGGTTGACCATCTCTTGTGCCTGTGTCGATTGCGATCGACGGGGTTATTTTCTTTGGGCTTTGTGTTGAATTGCGGGGACGAAATTCCTTAAAGGGGGTAGAGTTATGAGACTCTGACCTGTTTTAATTTTTGTGAGATTTCGACGTGCGTTTATCATTTTCATTACAGCATATTTATGTGTTTTTATGCACGATCGGGTTTAGATATGCATGTGGGGTAGGTTTTTGGGGATGTTGGGCGTTGTGGTGCGAGTTTCAAAAAAGAAAAAGATAGTTTTGCGAGCCTATAAATATCTAGCTTTAGATATTTGTTTCAAAAGATATTTTCTTTCTCAACCTTTTTTAAACCCTAGAAGCTCGACCTTCACTCTAAATTCTTAGGAGCCCGGGGCTCGATTTTTGACAATCAGACAGTGGATCCTTGCCATTAGCACCGGGGGCTACGCATTCATCTGGATAGAATTTCATTCTGATGAAATTCATTCTTGTGCTTGGTTCGAGGCGTCGAGTTTTTGACTTACCGAGGTAGGATCCTATACTCTCATATCTTATAAGGGTGCCACGTGTAATCGCGTGTTTTCATCGGTTAAAAATGCATGAAAAACCAATTTTCATTTTAAAAGTTAGGTTTTGGTTCAAAATCGTTTTTGGTTGATTTTTGTTGGATGCAATTGGGTTTTGAGTGTTTTTTTCGTGGTTTTGTGGTAATTGAGGGCTTGGGTATGTCCGAGGGAGTTGAAAGGGAGTTTAGAGGCTTCGATTTGGGCTTGAGATGGTGGTTCTCGTAGCTTGGAATTGGTTTTCTCCATGGGTCAGTCGATTGAACTAGGTGGTTTAGTTGACTGGATCGACAGTGGAGTTTAGTCAACTGGACTAGGAAGTCAGTCGAGTGACCTGTGTTTTGGGGAAATTTTGCAAAATTCTAGCCTTTTTCAGTCAACTGGGTGGGGGTCCAATCGGCTGATGTCTTGTGTGGGGCGTTTTGTTGTTTGGGTGATTGTGTTGTGGCTTTTCAGTCGATTGAGTTATGGGTTTCGACTGGCTCTCCTCGAGTGGTATTTCCATTGGTTGGATTATGGGATTCTATCAACTGAATTCATGAAGAGGGGTTTTGGTTGTTTGTTGTTTTGGTTGGTCGTAGTGGGGCCGTCATGGTTTATTTCTTTTGTTTTCGATCCTCGGGGAAGACGTAGTTTGGGAGATGAGATGTTTGTGCATAGTTGGGTGCGGGACGTGTTGGGTCTGAAGTTCATTTTCTAAAAAGGGGGTTTTGGAAAAAGAAGGGGTTTTGTTAAAATCATGTTTGGCATTGGCCTTCGGGTTAGATTTATCTTGTAGGTTGTTGGTCGCCCGGATGAATGGATGGGTCATCTAGGTGAGTGGATGTCGTGACATGTTATGTGGCACGTCGTGCCGTTATGTAAAACCTAGTGTTTATACGTGGTACTGTGCATTTAAAACTCTAGTTTTATTTTTGCATGTCGTAGGACAGATATGTGATCTTGGTGTATCTAGAACTCTGGTTCTCTTTATGCATGTGTTGCATAGGTCGCGTGTGTAGCACGTGACGTGGTGTTGGTGCTGGGTCTTATGCTTTAGAACTCTAGTTTTATTTATGCACTAGGTATTGCTCGTGCCTAAAGGCATTACCACCATTTTTTTTAGATTACTCGTGCATTTTAATAATTTCTTTAAAACCTCATTATTCTAAGTATTAAACGTTAACAAAAATTTGAGTAAATTTTTTCTATTTTTTGGGAAATAACCTGTAATAAAATCAATCAACACAATATACACAAGCTCTACTTGAATCCAACAACAAAATCACAACTCAATTAAAACCATCCTAACTTCTCATGTATACATTTAAAAGCTCCAGTTTGAAATCGATAGTATAAACCAATTAAAAAATAATTATTATTCTAAGTATTAAACTTTTTTAAAAAATTGGCAAAATTTTTTCTGTTTTTTAGATAATCCAACGATTTGAACGTTTACTAAATAACCTTTAATAAATTCAAACAACACAATATATACAGGCTCAGCCTGGATTCCAACAATAAAGCCACAACTCAAATAAAATAATCATAACGTCTCATGCATACATTTAAAACCTCCAGTTTGAAATCAACAGTATAAACCAATTTTTAAAAAAAATAATTATTCTAAGTATTGAACTTCTAAAAAAAATTGGCAAAATTTCACTTATTTTTCGAATAATCCAACGGTTTGATCGTTTACTAAATAATCTGTAATAAAATCAAGCAACACAATATACACAGGCTCTGCCTGGATCCCAACAATAAAATCACAATTCAAATAAAATCATCATAATTTTTCATGCATACATTTAAAACCTCCAGTTTCAAATCAATAACATAAACAAATCAAAAAAAGTATTTTAGTTTTATAGTCTACACCGGGTGCGAAATGCCTTAGTTCAGGAATCCGCTGGAAAGTTAAAAAAAATTGTAAACATACCATGGTACACATCAAATGTACCATAAAACTAAAATGCCTTAATCTATTGTAATTTTCCTGGTCTTGCTAATGAGAGAAAATGCAAGAAGAAACACATTTATTCCACGATAACTCAAAGGCCTTAATCTATTGTAATCCTCATGGCCTGCTCCGTCATTAACAAATTAAACCCATAAGAAGAAATAAAAATGAGGAAGTGTCGAGCCATAAAAGAATATCTAGTTTATACACAGCTATTTAACGTTACCAACATTGTCCCATAAACCGAGATTGACTGTGCTCCCATCCACAACCACATCTGCACTAAAATTGTCAAAAACAGTTGGCACATAATCCTGTTTCCTAATCCAAAAACATACATAAGATCAATACCTGAGAGCTTATCTAATTTCTTTCACAAAATATCAGTAAGATTTCAAAAGTTATAGCAAGATCATTCTCAAATACAGACTGCAAACTGACTTTTTTCTCAAAAAATATGCAATGCCATCATACAATAAGTAAACTGATCATTCTCAAATACAGATTGAAAAAACTATGATTATGACTTCAAGCAATATAATTTGCACGTATTGATTTAGAATCAGAAATTTCTAGAAAAAAGTCATAAACAAACTTTTTTGGATTTTCCTAACTTTTTGCTGAACAATAACTTTTTAGTCTCTTTAAGTTCATTCCCACATCTAAAAAGGATATTAATGAAATTTTATAAGAGAACGCATCTTTCTATTCTAGAACGGAAGTTCATTAAAAATAGAAGATATTCAAAAGATAAAAAAGAAACAGTGATAATTACACAGCAGTTCACAGAAAATGCTTGGAAAATATTAGAGTTGGGAGCTCACCAGAGATCACTTAATAGCTTGTAATAACAACTGAAGTTAGAAGGGACATAAAGAAAATGTAAAAAAATAATAATAATAGCAGATCAATAGATTATTTAGATGCCTAGATTAAATAATAACATCAGATCAATTAAAAAATGTACAATTTTTACATCCTAATTGGTAGTGATAATCAAAATAAATAATAACTCATCAATAAAAAAAATACACAATTAACACATCTTAAAGGTACTACCAACACAAATGACTCAACTAAAACCAATTATTTTTTAAATACTCTTGATACAATTTAAACAAAATTAAAATGGTTACCCTTATTTGCTAGTGACCAACCCCAAGCACTTGCACTTCACATCAGATTCATCCAAGTGTTGCACTTATCAAGAAACACAATCAAGATTCAAGAGTAGGATGAGTAGAGCAGTTAGAAAATCAATATAATAAAAAAGAAGAATAAAAGAGTACCAACCTCATCGATTCCAGAAGTACCCAAAAGTCGATTTTGGACTTTCATGTACTCAATAGAGAGCTCTGTGAAGATCGGTTCATCAACTAAATGACTTTTATATACCAAATTAATAAAAAGAAACCAACAAACATTACATAGATTCTATAATATACCGACATGGCAATAGGTTTTAATTATTAACACATCTTAAAGGTACTACCAACACATATGACTCAACAAAAATCAATTTTTTTTTAACACTCTTGATACAATTTGAACAAAATTAAAATGGCTACCCTTATTTGCTAGTGACCAACCCCAAGCACTTGCACTTCACATCAGATTCATCTAAGTGTTGCACTTATCAAGAAACACAATCAAGATTCAATAGTAGAATGAGTAGAGCAATTAGAAAATCAATATAATGAAAAGGAAGAATAAAAGAGTACCAATCTCGTCGATTCCAGAAGTACCCAAAAGTCGATTTTGGACTTTTATGTACTCAATAAAGGGCTCTGTGAAGATTGGTAACCCAATACCCCTCGTGTAGTTGCAATATTTTGATACTCAAAAAAGAAAAAAAAGTATGAAAATTAAAGAATAATGGTAAAGAAACAAAACGATTTGATGAAAAATAAATATATGCAGCTACATACAATAGGATAAAACACAATAGCATTGAAAGAAAAAAACTAAAAAAGAGAAACTGACTATAAATTGCTGTCACTATAGCAGTATAAAAGGATTTGCGATAATATCAATTTTTTACCTTACATCAAATTTATCATAACTGGACAAACTGCAAGTTACTATATTACTAACTTAATAATGATTCATTATGTCATCTCTTTAATAGAGTAACAAAAGAAAAGTATAAAATATCTACTGCTACTAAAGAAATTAAAATAAAATTAATTCATACATAATTATGGAGTTAAATACAGTCACTAAAGCGGATAATAAGAAAACTGACATACTTCTCTAATTTATTATGGTTATATTCTTCAAAATAAATTTCAAGAATTAATTTCCTATTATGGGTATACACTCACTAAATCAATTTCCAAAATTAATTTCCAATAAGAGATCACTATGGTTTCTAAGAAATTTGTAAAACTAAAATTTCGCCCAAATATACCTAAATTGAGGCCACATAAAATTATAATATTGCTAGAAAGCTTAGCAAAGCAAGAGAATACGGAGGTGGAAAATCTTTTTGGTTTGTTACTCATAAAAAAATGAATACATGATATTGCTAGAAGAAATGAAGATTGATCAACGATGCAGAGAAAAAAAAGGAAGAAGAAATGAAGAAATGAAAATTGGATATAGTAGCCCAACGATGTATAGAAAAAAAAGCATCAACATAGCTCCTAAATTGCTTTATTAAGGCACATACCATATAATTCAACCAAGCACCCATATCAATTTTTTGGTCCATTATCACATCAAACCATAAAAGTGTGGCTTGGCCCAACAATAAGGATTATTGTTAGTAGTGCAAGTGTGAGTCACGGCCTCTTTATAAATAGTAAGAATTATCGTCAGTGGGTCATCCTCTTTTATCACCCTAAGTTATATTGGATATTTCATCAGCTAAATGCCTTTAATACACCAAATTGATAAAAAAAAAAAATCAACACATATTATATAGATTCAACAATATACCGACATGGCAATATGTTTTAATTATTAAGACATACACAATTATATATGCTTTATATTCTTGTATACCAAAATCAAATAACAATCTCATCCCAATTATTAATTAAGGACACCAAGTTATGTTACCCCCAACATTATGGGCAGCAATAGCTGGGACAACAGATAGGTCATCTCATTTCAAAACATATAAGCTAAATCCAAAGAGAAATGATTGAATGTTTGCTCAAATAGCTAGTTCAACACATATATAGACAACATATTTTGGTTGCTATTCCTAGAGTTCATCTTCATTATAAAAAATGGTGGTAATAGAAAAAGAAGAGTCTGTGCATAAAAATAGGGGATAAAACAAATGGTGGATACCATTTTCCTTTCCTTGTTTTGCTGCTGCTTCATAGTGCCCCTAGATTATATGTATAGAAAATGAACAAAGTGAGAGAGGGATAAAAGGTGAAAAGGCAAAAAAATGGCATGACTCACTCTCCCTCCCCCCAAAAAAGAACCAAGCACACATACAGAGAGACCCAAAATTGACTGGCCCAACACTTTCATATAAGGTATCATGATTCTAAACACCAAACAAATGGCATCAAATCAACAAAATTGAATCAATAAGAAAGCAAGGTTGAAGACAAACTTACCCAGCATCGATATGCAATAACTTCACAATGGTAGCACTCCTCTTTTTGAAACTAAAAATTAGACACCCAAATTGGAAAGCCAAACTAAAAAAACAAAAGTATAACCTGGTTGATAACAAATATACTTGACAACAAAAAAGGAAAAATATCTATAGATATTTCTTAATGTTTCCTATAACAATATACATGGCAATCACACTCATTTTTTTCAAATATTCATATTTGGGATATGAAATTAATATAAATAAAAAACACTAAAAATACTTGTAGGTACTAAACCTGTATTAGTAATGAAAGAAAAGAAAAAGAACCCTTCCAATATCTCTTTCCAGAAAACTACGCAACCATACCTTACTCGTGCAAGAGTAGGGGCATGCACAATCTCCACCTCATTCTTTCGTTACTAAGTAGACTACTAACTCTATTTCAACCAACAATATCAACCTACATTGGTGAACACCCATGTCTAGTTAATTAAAGAACAACGGTATTTTTCTTTATCCACACATCCCAAAAAAATAATTATAAATTAAATCCAATAAATAATTAACTTGAACACCAACCACAATCAAGAACATTAAAACATTGCTTGGGACAATATTTGGGCCTCAATGGAAAACTAAGTTTTAGAAG
>JAULJZ010206856.1:0-19045 GCA_032270985.1 Heliamphora pulchella
TACAAAAGTGTGTGTGTGTGGTGTAACAAGAAACAACAAGATAATAAATAAAAAGGTAAAGCAAGAGAAAATCAACAGCACAGTTTTACAAGGTTCGGCACAAAGGCCTACGTCCTTGCCTCAAGCCAACAGCTATGAGGATTTTCACTACCTCTCCTTCAAATAGGCGGAGGAGCGCCTCTCTTTAGTCTAGGCGGAGTAGACTCTCTTGAGAATGTACCATTCCCAAGTAAACACAATCCTTGTAGGCGGATTAGCCTCTTTTGAGAATCACCTTTCTCAAACACCAATCAACAGGAAGAATGGAATAAAAGAGTACAAAGAATGCTCATTGGATGAGCGAATAAGTACAACAATGAAACTCTAACTCACTAATCAAGAAATGGAACAATGAAGCTCAATGAGAATCTAATATGAAATTTCTCTCAAATGTACGTATGAAAAAGCTATAGAATTGAAGTGCTAAAGAGTAGTATGTGAGAGAATGATTGAGAGGGATTGAGTGAAGAAAGCAATGGGTCTAGGCCTCTATTTATAGGCAGCCAATTCGAACTAGCCATTGGGCTAAATCAGGAAGTGTCAAACTAGCCTTTTTCAGAAAATTTCGAATTTTGAACTGTTCGGTCGACTGAAGAAACTCATTCGGTCGACTGAACCAAGGTTCGGTCGACTAAACTTCTGAGGTAAAATGTGTATTTGGTAACCTGTTCGGTCGACTGGCCATATTGCTTCAGTCGACTGAAGCATTGAAAAACCAGATTTTTCATTTTCCAAAAAAGGTTTGATCATGATTTCTTTGGAAAAATATTTTTATCATTTTTGGGATTCCTATGAGCTTCAAAGAAAAATCTCAAGAGAAAATAAATGTATAAAGGATCCTAAATAAAAGAATTACAACTTGTTCTTCATTCTTCAATGTCTTGATTCCACAAAAACTTGTCGCCAAAGATCTTGATTTGAATTTATGCGTCAAGGGTTCCATTTTGTATCTTGGTTTGTGCTAATCATGTATGTCCTGTAAACAATCTCAATTTGCACAGTTAGATACATAAGTTTGTTATCATCAAAATCGGTTATTAAGGCCTTGTTAGGTTAACAGTGCACGGACTTGATTAATCTGTCCACCATAACCCAAACGGCATCATGGTCCCTTAGCGATCTAGGAAGTCCCGACACAAAGTCCATTGTGATATTCTCCCATTTCCACTCGAACACCAGTAATGGCTGTAACATACCTACCGGCCTCTGATGCTCGGTCTTCATCTATTGGCAAGTAAGGCAACGTGAAACAAATAGGGCAACGTCCCTCTTCATTCCCCTCCACTAAAACTACCTATGCACATCATGATACATATTGGTGCCACCCGGATGCACTGCCAAAAGAGAGTGAAGAAACTCGCAGAGTACGTCACCGCGACACGATTTCGACATAGAGATCCTCCTAGAAAATCTTAAACTTTGGTCAGAGTGGATAGTCCACTCATTGGCATCCTTGTCGCTCAAAACTCGATCCCTAAACATCTGGCTCTCTGCATCCTGTCATTGAGCCTCCACAATGCGCTGGACGAGGGCGAGCTGAGACACCGCCGTGAATAATGTAGTACAGTAACCGAACTTACTAAGGCACATATCATACTCACCAACTTCCTCAAGCATGCTCCACTCCCTCATGGAAATGTGAGATAAAGTGCTCAAAGACTTTCAGCTGAGGGCGTCGGCCACCACGTTGGCCTTAGCCGGATGGTATTGCAAGTCAAAGTCATGGTCTCCCAAGAACTTCATCCATCTCCTTTGACATAAATTCAAGTCCTTCTACGAAAACAAATACTTTAAACTCTTGTGATTTGAATACACTTCGAAGCATAGATAGTGCCCCTAGGTTTTTAAAGCAAAGACCACTGTCGCGAGCTCCAAGTCATGATAGAGTAATTCTTCTCATGAATCTTCAATTGTCTCGACCCGTAGACAACCACCTTGCCTTCTTGCATCAACAAACAACCTAACCCTTCATGCGACGCATCACCATACAGGGTGTAGCTAAGTCCCCTCTCTGATACAATCAGAATAGGTGCACTAGTTAATCTCTCCTTCAAGTTATGGAAGGCAAACTCACAACCATCAGTCCACACGAACTTGATGCCCTTTCACGTAAGGCGTGTCATAGGCGCTACAAGCTTAGAGCAATCTCTCACGAATCGCCGATAGTAAACCACAAAGCTTAAGAAGTTTCAAATCTCGAACACATTCTTTGGCCTCTCCCAACTCATCACCACCTCTATCTTAGAGGAGTCCATTGTCACTCTATCTCCTGAAACCATATGCCCTAAAAACTACACCTCGAGTAACCAAAAGTCACACTTACCGTACTTCGCATATAATTGATGCTCCCGCAACAACTGTAGAGCAATCTGAAGGTCCTCCTCGTGCACCTCCTCAGATAGTGAATAAATATGGATGTCATCCACAAATACTACCACAAACCAATCGAGGTACGGGTGAAAGATACTATTTATAAGGTCTATGTACTTTACTGGTGGTCTGTTAGTCAGTCCGAATGGCATACCTAAAAAGTCAAAGTGCCCATATCGAGTGCGAAAGGCGGTCTTTGGGATATCCTCCTCCTTGACCCTCAACGGATGGTGACCCAACCTCAAGTCGATTTTCATAAAACAACACGAACCCTTCAATTGGTTAAACAAATCGTTGATATGGGGCATAGGGTACTTGTTCTTAACGGTCACATGGTTCAACTTACGGTAATCTATACAAAGACGCAAGGACCCATCATTCTTCTTTGCAAACAACGTCGGAGCTCCCCAAGGCGACACACTAGGACGAATAAAACCCATATCCAACAACTCTTGGACCTACAATTTCAACTCTAGCAACTCGACCGGTGCAAAACGGTATGAAGGCATAGAAACGGGGGCGGTTCCTAGAATAAGGTTAGTGGAAAACTCTACTCCCTACCGAGGCAGAAGCTCAAAAAGATTGTCACGCCCCAAAAACTCAGGTCACATGAAGAGCCCACCAAATCACCATTTATAAAGATAGAGTTTTACTAATAAACAATCATCCAAAAATAATACAATTTTTAGAATTAAAAGAGTACCCAAGGTTCACTCTCAGTGCAACATGCATACCTGTCCATACATGTATAATATCCACCCTCAAGGCTTACAAAACACGCCTTTAGAAACAGGCAACGCATATATGAATACATGTTTCTATAACAAAAAAGAAAACTATACAACAGTCTTCCTACCACCACGGGCACATCTAGATCAACTCCACATGATCATCAACACCTGAAAAAGATTTTAACAAATCCCACTACGTGAGCTGAAACATAATAGAAACAGACTATGATGCATTAAAGCAGGATATGCAATCATATAGAATAAACTTGACTCAACCACATGAGCCTCAAAACGGTTTTACATCATAAAGCCCAAGTTTTTCCATCCTCAAAACCAAGCATTTCAACAATGCATACCACATTCCACAGCTAAAGAAAAATAGTAATCAAAACATTATTTTTCTACTTAGATCACACAACCGCAAAAAGAGAAGAAGAATCCTATGTACAGATTCTGTCATAAAGGGACATAGGTAACAACTATAGACTCCTGTCCATTACCTAATCCCTAAATTATTTAAGACCTGTTAGGTAACAACAAGTTCTATACGGAGCCACCACAACGTAAACCACTTCCTTTAAGGGCCCAAAACTCGAGGAACAAAAAGCACCGACCCCTTCTTTACAAGAATTATCCCGAAGGACAAAGGTACCAACTTTGCGCACATTTTTGAACTTTTACCTAGGGCAACTCATGCCAAATATCCACTATCCTGGTACATCAAGAGAATCATTTAAAAACCAACCTGTAGCTCGACTACGAAAATATTTCCACCATTATACATTAAACATGTATAAACATCCATCCATCAACAAGGAGATCAAACAAAAATATTTTTAAAATATTTCTACCATTTTTATCAAAGTGTTTCCAAACTGAGACTCAACCCCGAGGGTTAGCTCCAAACCTCCAAAACATAGTTTGTCGAGATTTCCAAAAATTCTCCGTTTTCAAAATCACCTTTTGAAAACTATGAACATCCACAATTCATATCATGTAATAAACCAAGAAAGGCGTAAAATATGTTTTTTACCCAAACAAACAAGTTTTAAACATAAAATATGACATTTGGCCAAAAATGGATGAAAAATGGTTAAGAAAGTTTGACATACCCTCACTATTTTGATCATAACATTTTCTAAAAGAAGAATTATATTATGAGAGTGGTGTTGCTGGAAAGAAGACTTCCGGGGCTTCAATTTAAGTACAAAAATGACCCCATTCCTAGTCCAGATGAGGAAGATATAATTAAATAAATGGCCCTGCGCAGCTAGTCCGCTCAAGCAAACATCGGGCGCTCAACCGAGCAGGCACCCGAGAAAAATCCAGATTTTTCCTATTTTGAGTTCCAAGCCCTAAAACCCAATCTCTTCACCATTATACTGCAAATTTCTACTTCTAAACCCAAATCGAAGCCTCCAAACTCCCTTTTTACACCCTCGGACATATGCATGCCCAAAAATACCACAGAACCTCGAAAGAAACATTTAAAACCCAATTCCATCCAACCGAAAACAACACAAAATGCCTTTTTAAACCAAAACCCGGTTTATCAAAATAGAAATAGATTTTTTATGCATTTTTAACCGGTAAAAAAAATATATAATTGCACGTAGCACCTCTTAAAGGCAACATAGTCTAGGATCCTACCTCATTATGCCAAAAGCTCGACGCCTCGATCCACGTGCAAAAATAAACTTCGCCGAAATAAAATTCTGTCCAGATAAAAGCGTAGCCCACTGTTTCAATAGCAAGGATCAGTTGTTGGATCGTAATAAATCGAGCCCTGGGCCCCCGAGAAGTTAGAGAGAAGGCAGAGAGAAAAATAAAAAACTTAGCTGAGAAGTGTTGAAAATATCAAACGCAAGATATTTATAGGCCACGAAAATATCTTCTTTTTTTTTTAAATTCGCACCACCAAGCCCAACGTCCCCGATATCTAACCTAACATATATTTCTAAGCCTGAACATGCATAAAACGCATGTAAACATGCTGTTCTATGACACATAAGCATAAATGAACACATCGAATATATATAACAAAAAAGAAATGAAACCGGGTCTCACAACTCTCCCCCCTTAAGAAATTTTACCCCCAGAATTCGCTACAAGGTTATAAGGCAAACAACTTCGGGTATCTAGCATGAACCACAGACTTAAGCTACCAAGTCGCTTCCTCAACCCCGTGATGAAGCCGAAAGACCTTAACATAAGCAATGGTCCTTCCCCTCAACACATGTTCCTTCATGTTTAGAATCTTCACCGGCCGCTCCTCACATGTAACATCCTCATCTACCTGCAACATATCCCAATCCAGAACATGTGACGGGTTAAGCTCATAATTCCAAAGCATGAAAACGTGAAACACGTTGTGCACAAATGCCAACTGAGGTGGTAAAGCCAGACGGTATGCTACCTCCCCAATCCTGTCAAGGATCTCAAATGGTCCAATGAAACGCGGTGATAGCTTTCCGCTACGGCCAAACCTCATTAGACCTCTGCGTGGCGAGACTTTCAGAAACACATGGCCCCCCACTGCAAACTCCAACGGTCTCTTCCTCTAATCAGCATTGCTCTTCTGGTGACTCTGAGCAGTCACTAGGCGTTAACGAATCACAATAATCTTCTCTGTCGTCTCCTGCACCAAGTTGGGTCCCAAAACTGTGGTCTTTCCCACATCTGTCCAACACACAGGTGATCGACACGGCTTACCATACAAAGCCTTATACGGTGCCATCCCAATACTTGACTGATAACTGTTGTTGTATGCAAACTCTGCCAACGGTAAATGATCTTCCCAAAAACCCTAGAAATCAAGTACACACGCCCTCAATATATCCTCTAGAATCTATATGGTCCTCTCAGACCGACCGTCTGTCTGTGGGTGAAAAGCTGTACTGAATGTCAAGCTAGTCCCCAAAGCTACCTGAAAACTCTACCAAAAGTGCAATGTAAAACGTGGGTCTCGATCAGAAACAATAGTCACAGGTACTCTGTATAGCCGGACTATCTCACGGCCATACAACCTACCCAGTCTGTCCACTGAATCCTTCACAAGAATGGGAAGAAAATGTGCAGACTTTGTCAATCTATCAACCACAACCCAAACAGCATCGTGTCCCTTGGGTGATCGAGAAAGTCCTAATACAAAATCCTTCGTGACGTTCTCCCACTTCCACTCAGATGTCGACAACGCCTGTAACAATCCTGCCGATCTCTGGTGTTTCGCCTTTACTTGCTGACAAGTAAGGCACCGAGAAACGAATCAGATCACATCTCTCTTCATTCCCATCCACCAGAACTGACAGCGGAGATCGTGGTACATCTTCATGCCTCCTGGATGCACTGCAAGACGTGAATGATGAAAATCGTGTAATATACCTCGGCACGACACGACTCTGGTACAAACAACCTCCCTGTCAATCTCAAACTCTGATTTAGGCTCACAACCCATCCCGCGGTGTCCTTTCCACTAGCAATGCGATCCCGTATCATCTGAGCCTCTTGATTTGTCTGTTGAGCCTTTAGCACGCATGCAACCAATGCAAGATGTGAAGCCACTGAAAATAAGGTCGCGCCCCTTCCTGTCTCCCTGCGACACAGATCAAACTCACCAACGTCTCCAAGCATACTCTACTCTCGCATAGCCATGGAAGCTATATACTAATATACACGTATGTATGTGGTAATAATATTCCATTAATTGATTATGAGTGTATTTATGCTAAGATGTGTTTTGTACCAACTGTCATGATTAGATCCATTTTTATTAGCAATATTACATACAAAGAATTTAATTATAGATTAGTTGCAAAAATTAAAATTTTGGTTATTGATACACCGTATAACTTTAAGTAGGGGACTTAATGGGAAGGTTTTTGCTGATATTTTTTCAAAATATCTTTGTTTTTGATCGAGGTCTTGGAACACTTGGTTTAATCAAGCTATAAAGTTTTATGATTTTGATCGAAGTCAGATGAGTCCTGTGTGTCACGCCCCGACACCCGAGTTACGTGAAACACTCATAAACAAACTCCCAAGAAACAAGAAATTTGATAAAACATTTCAACAAGGATGAAAAATAACCTTTTTCCAAAGCATTCGGCCAAAAACGGGTGAAAACGGTTAAGTTTCCCCTTGAAGACTCTGCCAAACTCTGGGTTTATGGGTTTTTACGCCTTTTCTTGGTTGTATACATGTTTCGGATACGTGCTATCCGTAGTTTTTAAAAAAAGGTTTGAAAATGTAGTATTTTTAGACATCTTGACGACCTGAGGAAGACCTTCGAAATCTTCAAAGCTTACAAACAAAAGCTCAATGTTTCCAAATGCGCCTTTGGAGTAAGCTCTGGGAAGTTCATAGGCATTTTAGGGAAGAAACAACCTTTAAAAAAAGAAAAATCATTCCAAAACCTCCCCCGGGTGCAGAAGTTTATGTAGAGCAAAAACAATCCAAAAACGCTATAGGCAGAGCCTGTGTATATTATATTGCTTGATTTTATTACAGATTATTTGGTAAATGGTCAAATCGTTGGATTATTCGAAAAACAAGAGAAACTCAGTTTCTTTCGTTTAGTTTTTAGTTTTAGCAGAGCTTCATGTATAAGACCCTGGAGGTTTTTGATGTTTAGAAGTAATGTATGCCCTTGGGATGGCGAATCCCCGACGCCTGTTCTTTAAATGTGATACGATTTTGTGATAAATCGAGTAATGAAATGTGACACGATTTTTGTGAAAGTTGAGCGAAAAGCTCAACGCCTCAAAAATTAAACCTCGACGAAACAGGATTCTGTCCGGATAGATACGAAGCCCCCAACACCGACATCAAGAATCCGCTGTCAGTTTGCTAAAAATCGAGCCCCAGGACTACAGAGAGCCTCGACGACTGCCAAGACGACAACTGAAGGAGCAGACGACCACTTCGACGAAGATTGATCTATTCCAGCTTATCTTTAATAGAAGACTGAAACTGTTTAGAGTTTCAATTGGATCATAAAATCGGGATATTTATCTTGCATTTAATTTATTTATTTTATTAACTGTGTGAACCTATTGCTGTTCCCTTGAGGTTTTAACGCTTATCATGCAATTTTTGTTCTAATAGTTCTCTTGATTGGAAGACATGGTACCCTTTTAGTATCTAAACCTACTAAAATCTATTATATTAATGTATTTATAATTAATTTAGTCTTTTCATGACCATAAGATCTCCTATTAAGAGCGTCGGCTACAACATTGGCCTTTTTCGGGAGGTACTGTAAGTCAAAATCGTAGTCTTCCAACAACTCCATCCATCGTCGTTGGCGTAGATTCAAGTCTTTCTGCGAAAACAAGTATTTTAGACTCTTGTGATCAGAGAAAACCTCGAAGTGCTCACCATAAAGGTAGTGCTGCCATGTCTTCAAAGCAAAGACCACAGCTGCCAACTCTAGATCGTGTGTCGGATAGTTCTTCTCATACGTCTTTAACTGCCGAGATCCACAAGCCATAACTTTACCTCCCTGTATCAAATTGCAACCCAGACCATCATGTGACGCGTCACAGTACACTGTGTAACCTAAACCTCACTTAGGAATAATCAACACTGGTGCACTGGTCAATCTCATCTTCAACTTCTGAAATGCTAACTCACAGGACTCGCTCCACACAAACATGACTCCCTTTCGCGTAAGAAACGTCATCGGTGCTGCAAGTCGAGAAAAATCCTTCATGAACCGCCGATAGTAGCCTGCCAAACCCAGAAAACTACAGATCTCAAAGATATTCCTCGGTTGCTCCCAATCCATCATGGCATCAATCTTCGAAGAATCCACCGATATCCCATCTTTTGATACCACGTGTCCAAGAAAACTCACCTCTAATATCCAGAACTCGCACTTCTCAAACTTCGCATACAAGAGATGCTCTCTCAGAAGCTGTAGGACAATATGCAGATGCTCCTCTTGCATCTCTCTCGTGGGTGAATAGATAAAGATATCATCTACGAACACAACCACAAAGCTGTCTAGATACGGGTGAAAGATACGATTCATCAAACCCATAAACGTCGCAGGAGCGTTCGTCAAGCCAAACGGCATAACCACAAACTCATAGTGACCATAACGAGTCCGAATGGATGTTTTTGCTATGTCCTTGTCCCTAATCCTCAACTGATTGTACCCTGACTTCAAGTCAATCTTCGAGAAGCAACTTGACCCCTTCAACTGATCAAACAAGTCGTCAATCCTCGGCATAGGATACTTGTTCTTCACCGTTACCTGATTCAGCTTCCTATAGTCTATGCACATTCTCAAGGACCCATCTTTCTTCTTCGCAAAAAGAGCTAGAGCTCCCCACGACAATGTACTCAGACGTACAGATTTTTTGTTAAGAAACTCCTAAAGCTGTACCTTGAGTTCTCGCAACTCAGCTAGTGTAAAGCGGTAAGATGGCATAGAGATGGGAGTAGCTCCCGAAACCAGATCAATAGAGAACTCCACATCACGGCTCGGAGGCAACTCGTACAGATCGTCAGGAAAGACATTTGGATAGTTGCAAATCACATGGGGTAACTCCCCTCGAACCTCAACCGGCTCATCCAACATGAGAGCAGAAAAGAAGAAACCCAAATTCCCTCGATTCTGAGCAACACCGGGCATAGACACCAAACCCTCATCCCGATCACCCACAAAACAAAAGTGGTCACCGTCAGGCATACAGATCGATACCCTCTGTCGATCGCAATCAATAAAGGCACGGTAGGCAGTCAGCCAGTTCATCCCTAGGATGACATCAAACGTGGTCATGTCTTAGAATGATAAAGTAAAACGCTAAACAACGACCTGTGACCCCCAACTCGCAGGATCTACAAACTCTACTCAACACCACATTTCCACTGACCGGGGTCTCTACGGTCAACACACTACCCAACGAGTCTGTAGTGGCTCATAAGCTATATACTAGGAGAGTACCTCTAATCATGGATGGTGTCGCTGTAGCATCAGGCACAACCGGTGCTTTAGAACCACTAGGATCAACAAGAACATATGCTCTGCCCTGTGGTGCTCTGGCCTACCCACTATAACCCTGGGCCGTCGACTGCCTCACAGATTGTGCTGAGGCACTTCCTTCTACAAACCTAGACGTCTAAGCCCTAAGTTGCTGTGAAGTTTGTCGTCCTTGTGCAGATAGAACAACTGACGCTCCTGTTGCACTTTGAACACTCCCTCCTCGGGGACAGTATCTACGAATATACCCAGACTGATCGCACCCAAAACATACTGGTGGGTCTCTCCCCTGTGACTGGCCCTTCTACGGGCACTCAGGTGAACGATGCACTGGCTATCCGCATCGATAACAAATAGGCTCCCTCTGCTCTAGCCTTCCTGTCGAGGCCACTGAAAGTGCATGTGTGGACAACTGTGGCTGATATGAACGCGCAGACTGAGAACTCGGACCAGTCGACCTCTGGCACCTTTTCCCACGCCTATGGAACTGTGTACCTCTATCACTCTGCTAGCTCCTACTCTCCCTAGCTCTGCGGCTCTCTACCATCGAGTTCTCTATTCGGATAGCAGCTTCCGTCATCTCAATGTAAACACAAAAACCCAGCGCTGAAATTCTATCCTTAATGGAAGGTCGAAGGCCCTTTTCAAACCTTTTGGTGCGCAACTCCTCCATTGACACCATCTCACATGCAAACCGTGATAGATTCGCGAACTTGGCCTCGTACTAGACCACGGTAAGGTTCCCTTGAACAAAGGAGTGAAACTCCTTTTGGTATATATCTCTCAAAGAACTCGAGAAGTACTTCTCCAGAAAGGCTCCACTAAAAGCGGCCCACGTACCATCCACCGTGGTTTTGGCAAACTTCCACCACTCTCTTGTATCCTCCCGAAGTTGGAATGCCGCCAACTTAACCCGCAAACCATCCTCCTCAATCTCTAGAGTATCCATGATCATCGTGGTTACTTCCAACCACTCAGTACCAGCTTTGGGGTTTGGATCCCTAGGAAAGGTCAGAGGATCCAACCGTCGAAATTCTCTCATTTCCTCAGAGGCCCTTGGCTCAAGAGCCCTCACTCTAGCCCTAATTGCATCATCCATTGCTCTCATTGTAGCAAGCATCTCCTGTATCATGCCAGCACCACCCACATGTTCCTGCGGGGCATGAACGTCCCCTTCTTCCAGAACCTAGATATATGCACGACCTCGGCCACGACCCCGTCCCTTTCCCCGTCCTCCCCGCGTGGACATAATTCTATACGAAGGCGAGATAACAAGATAAGCTTTCTTATATAACATGCCATGACTAACATAAAAGATGTAATCATGCTAACACATAGTCATATAGGATTATGTAAACACATCTCACATACCGAGGAGAACCAACAAGATAGATGTGTCCATTTGGATAACCTACTTAGATTCTTTGCTAGAAAACACGTCGGCCAAACGCATTTCTAACTTGGTTTCCAAATATGTTAATCCAAACGCCCTAAGGCAAGACGAATCAATCCTAAGGTCCAACCTCCATACTCAAGTATACACAAACTATTATGCTCAACAAACTATTAGCATGTCATAAAAACACTTAAACACATGCAAGCAAGCATACACTATCTTCCTCACAAGGTGATGCACCCTCTTTCCATGGCTCGTAGGTATTCGAACCTAGAGCTCTGATACCAAGTTGTCATGCCCCAAAAACTAGGGTCACATGAAAAGCCCAACAAACCACCATTTATAAAGATAGGGTTTTATTGATAAACAATCATCCAAAAATAATACACCTTTTGGAATTAAAAGAGTACCCAAGGTTCACTCATAGTGCAACATGCATATCTGTCCATACATGTATAATATACAACCTCAAGGCTTACAAAACACGCCTTTAGAAACAGACAACGCATATATGAATACATGTTTCTATAACAACAAGAAAAACTATACAACAGTCTTCCAGCCACCACGGGCACGTCTAGATCAACTCCACGTGATCATCAACACTTGAAAAAGGTTTTAACAAATCCTACTACGTGAGCCGAAGCCCAATAAAAACAGACAATGATATATTAAAGCAGGATATGCAATTACATAGAATAAACATGACTCAACTACATGAGCCTCAAAACGATTTTACATCATAAAATCTAAGTTTTTCCATCCTCAAAACCAAGCATTTCAACAATGCATACCACGTTCCACAGTTAAAGAAAAGCAGTAACCAAAAAGTTATTTTTCCACTCAGATCACACAACCGAAGAAAGAGAAGATGAATCCTATGTACCGACTCTGTCATAAAGGGACAGAGGTAACAATTATAGACTCTTGTCCATTACCTAATCCTTGATTCATTTAAGACCTGTTAGGTATTGACAAGTTCTATACGGAGCCACCACAACGTAAACCACTACCTTTATGGGCCCAAAACCTGAGGGACAAAAAGCACCTACCCCTTCTTTACGGAAATTATCCCAAAGGACAAAGTTACCTACTCTGCACGCGTTTTCGGACTTCTCCCGAGGGTAACTTGTGCCAAATACCCGCTATCTCGAGACATCTAGAGAATCATTTAAAACCCAACCCGTAGCTCGACTACGAAAATATTTTCACAATTATACATTAAATATATATAAAGATCCATCCATCAACGTCGAGATCAAACAAAAATATTTTCAAAATGTTTCCACCGTTTTTATCAAAACGTTTCAAAATTGAGACTCAACCCCGAGGGTTAGCTCCAAACCTCCAAAGTATAGTTTGCTGAGATTTTCACAAATCATCCGTTTTCAAAACCACCTTTTGAAAACTATGAACATCCACAATTCATATTATGTAACAAATCAAGAAAAGCGCAAAACATGCTTTTTACCCAAATAAACAAGGTTTAAAAATAAAATATGACATTTGGCCAAAAATGGATAAAAAATGGTTAAGAAAGTTTAACATACCTCACTATTTTGATCATAACTTTTTCTACAAAAAGAATTTTATTATGAGAGTAGTGTCATTGGAAAGAAGACCACATGGGCTTCAATTTGAGTACAAAAAACGATCCCATTCTAAGTTCGGATGAGGGAGATATGATCAAAAAAAAATGGCCATGCACAGCCAGTCCGCTCGAGCGGACATCAGGCGCTCGAGCGAGTAGGCACCTGAGAAAAATCCAAATTTTTCCTATTTTGAGTTCCAAGCCCCAAAACCCAATCTCTTCACCATTACACTGCAAATTTCCATTTCCAAATCCAAATCGAAGCCTCTAAGCTCCATTTTTACACCCTCGGACATATACAAGCACAAAACTACCACAGAACCTCGAAAGAAACATTCAAAACCTGATTCTATCCAATGACACAAAATGCCTTTTTAAACCAAAACCAGATTTGTCAAAATAGAAATCAATTTTTCATGCATTTTTAACCGGTGAAAAAGCATATAATTGCACATAGCACCCCTTAAAGACAACATAGTCTAGGATCCTACCTCGTTATGCCAAAAGCTCGATGGCTCGATCCACGTGCAAAAACAAACTTTGCCAGAGTAAAATTTTATCCGGATGAAAGCGTAGCCCACCGTGCCAATAGCAAGGATCAGCTGTTGAATCGTCGAAAATCGAGCTCTGGACCCCCGAGAAGTTAGAGAGAAGGCAGAGAGAAAAAGAGAAAACTTAGCTGAAAGTTTTAAAAATGTCTTTTGAAAATATCTAACGCGAGATATTTATAGGCCACGAAAATATCTTCTTTTGTTTTTAAATTCGTACCACCAAGCTCAACGGCCCCAGTATCTAACCTAACATGCATTTCTAAGCCCGAACATACATAAAACGCATATAAACATACTGTTATATGACACATAAGTATAGATGAACACGTCGAATATATATAACAAGAAAGAAACAAAATCAAGTCTCACACAGATCGTCCGATAAAACATCCGAAAACTTACAAACCACAAGAGGAAACTCTCCATGAGCTGAACAAGTCTCCCTCGCAGACAAGGTTAAGACTACCTCTGTCCCGTGAATAGAGAGGTCTACGCACCAAACCATCGTCCCGGTCACCCACAAAATAGAATGATTCACCCTCTAGCATACAAATAAACACTCGGTGTCGGTCACAGTCGATGAAGGCGTGAAAGGTGATCAACCAATCCATCCCTAGGATGATATCGAAGGGAGCCATATCGAGCAGAATAAAAACAAATACTAAATTGCGGTCGGCGATCTCCATCTCACAAGCTCTACACACGTGTCTCAACATGGCAGCCACACCAATCAGCATCTCTACATGCAAGGTGCTACCTAAAATGTCTACCTCTAACCCCAATGCAGATAAAAATGCGAATAAGATGAATTAATGCGACACTCCCGTTTCTATAAGAACACTAGCCCATGAAAAGTACACTAGAAAGGTACCTTGGATGATCGACGGGCTGACAACGGCATTCAACATAGCAGGTGCCACTGAAGCGCTGGGCTCTACAAGGGCATACACCCGTCCCTGGTTCTGCCTACTGTTGCCCCTAGTCCCAGGCTACCTCACCGACTAGGCTGAGGTGGCCTCTCCTACTGTCCTAGTCGTCTGCACTCTAGACTGCTGTTATAACGGCCTGTAGCTTTGTTGTCCCTGCGACGTCTGTTCTGGATGTACTCCCAGAGCATTATGTGCATTCCCTCCATGAGGGCAGTCTTGACGAATGTTGCATGCTTGACCACACTAAAAATAAGCCCTCCCGTGGGTCTGACTCTGCTACTGCTGTACTCTCTGCTGACAATCCCTAGCACGATGCCCTGGCTGTCTGCATGTGTAACATACTACCTCCTGTCATTGAGAATGCCCAGATGAATCTATAGATAGTGTCGGTACCGACCGTGGATGCAATTGAAATCCCATTGGGTAAGGACCAAAATCTCTTGACTTTTGCCTCTTCGTCTGACGCCCCTTAGACTGTGCCCCAGAAGCTCCCTGTTGGGATTTGCTCTCCCTAATCTTGCGGCTCTCCACCATTGCATTCTCAACTCGGATTGTGGCCTCTACAAGCTATGTGTAAACCCAAAATCCAAACACTGCGATTTTATCCTTAATCGAGGGCCGAAGAGCCCTTTCAAATCGTTTGGTTCGTAACACTTCTGTTGCCACCATCTCGGGTGCAAAAGTGACAAATTCGCAAATTTGGCCTCATACTGGACCACGGTGAGATTCCCCTGAATAAGGGTGAGAAACTCCTCTCGATACGTATCCCTCATAGACCCCAGGAAGTACTTTTCCAAGAAGACCCTAGTGAAGGTGGCCCGCATACCCTCTACAGTCGTCTTAGCAAATTTTTACCGCTCCTGAGTATCCTCCCAGAGTTGAAACATCGCCAACTTCACCTCCAAGGTGTCGAAGATTGTCGTGGTCACCTCTAACCACTCGGTAGCCACCTTTGGGTCTAGCTCCCCCAAAAAGATTAGAAGGTCCAACAGCCAAAACTCCCTCATAGTAACAGTAGCCCTTGGCTTGGGAGCCCTCGCTCCAACCCTAGTCGTATCAACCAACACTCTCATTGTTGAGAACATCTCCTGAATCACATTTAGTCTGCTCACTTGTTCCTACGGGGCATGCACATCCCCTTGCTCTGGAACCTGGGCATAAACACAACCTCGACTGCGACCCCGACCTCTTCCACATCTTGGTAACATCAATCTATATAAGCAAGAACAAAAGAAGATATCAATAACAAGATCTAACCCACTTATCTCTCACGGACAACACTGTCCCTCGTCATGATACCACATAACAAATCATCGCACTAGCACGCCTCGTGCAGCACATAACAAGAAGAACTAATCGGAATGACACGTCAACCCAGGTAACTCGTTAAGATTTTTGGTTAGAACAGATGTCGACCAAACACCTTTCTAACTCGAACCCCAAACTAGTCGACCGATAGCCCAAGGGTAAGGCACGTCATCCTAAGAGTCCAACCTCCATGCCCAAATACCATATAGCATGCAAGTGTCTGGTCATATCCAAGATATTTCATACTAACACACCAAGACATAAATGTCACACATCAATGCAAGCTCTCACGCAATGGATCAACCACTCCCACGATTCCAAGGTGTTTGAACCTAAAACTTTGATACCAATCCATAACTTCCCAACTTTGTAACCAAGGAAAGCCCAAAGATCCACATGGGAAAGACCCAAAAACATAAACGTTTTACCAAAAGTAAACCATGATTTAAAGTATAAAGTACACAAAAGAAAGTTTTAAAACCTTAAAGAAACACCCCTTTAAAAAAAGACCTCAAAATAAAAAGGTACAAAAATCGCCTAACCAGCTAGTCCACTCAATCAGTTAAAAGACCGCTTGAGCGGTCTCTTAGAGGTTGCACCATTTTTACATGTAGGCAGAGAAACTAAGAGGTGCATGAGACCGCTCGATAGACCGCTCGAGCGATTCGTCAAGCTGTCCAGCCCTGGACAACTTCTTCACTTTTGTTCCAAAAAACATGACCTTACACTTCCAAGTGCTTGAAAAGATAAGTTTTCATGCTACCCATTCTATAAGTACAAGACTAAAAATAGTAGAGAAAACATCTTAAAACCTTCCTAAACCATAAGAAACTATCATCCGTGCATCATACATCTCGTGAAATGATAGCATTGTCCTTTCATGCATGCAAGATATGAGTGCGTAGCCTTAAAGCCTTACAAAATGAATACCTACAACATTGTATTGAATAAATTACATTTACAAGATATACATTTCTCGAAAGATATTCATATATGAGTGTAATTCAATTCCCAAAAACTTCAAAAATGGTCCTTGAGACTAAGCTTCTTATTCGACCCCTTTCTTTCCATTATCACCTGAAATGGGTTAAGCACCGTGACCCGAGGCTCGTAAGAAAAAGAATAGATATAAACATATACATGACATGTGAGGATTATTATGTGAATGTGCAACACGTTTGAACCTAAAATCGAATTCACTTTTCTTATAAATTTCCATTCACATAATCAAATTCCTTTCTCATTAAAACCAACGCACACATCTCATTTAATATTTAGCCCTATTTCGTTTCCTTGTGTTTACAACGCAATCATCTTCAACGGTTTCCACACACACACACACACACACCTCTTTCTTTGATTTAATTAAGTACCAAAGTCGAACGGCACCTATAGACCTCGGCGTATTTATCGCCACCGGGCCACGCGAGACCTAATGGATAAATACTCATTCTATAACTCGACACAGGAGCACACATTTTCGATTTCTTTCAAAAACATCGATGGGTGGGTTGCCCAAGAGCACGCTTTTACGGGGATTAACCCGAAAGAAGGGCCTACCTTACATTACGCAAGTTTTTTATCTTTCACCGAGGAACTACTCGAGCCCAATCTTAGTTACATATTTCAATAATACGGTACTTTAATTATATCATTCATGTTTTACACCACCACGAGTCCAACCGCCAAATCAGTTCCTCTCATCAAACTCAACACCACAATAGCTTCGATTATTAACAATTCAAATATCACTATCATCTTGTATTTAAGTTTACATGACAACTATAATCAAGTCACATAACTTATGCTTTCACGTACATCCAACATTTTTTGGAATTCATTCAAAATTCACAACACAACCTTTGACCATTTTAACACATTCCCAAGTTTCATGAAATCTACTTACCAATAAGATGATACAACTCTCAAACTATCAAAAATCTGACCAATTTTACCATTTGGGTTCAACGACCCAAAAAACCCTCAAATTCCCACGATTTTGACAATAACAAAACCCTAACTTTCCCAAAACTCAAGTTAAAGGTTTTCGCACGATATTAACAAGATCACAACACCCTAAAACCTCTAAGACCTCGAGATTTAACATGCATTAACTCAAATCCATAACCTAGGGTTTTCAAAAATATAAATTTTTCATCAATCCATGGATAAACACAAAATATACAACACATATCCAACAAATTTTCATATATAGACATAGATCTTACCTCTTAGACGATAAAGCAACAAAGACCAAGCCTCTAGCAAGCTCCACCCACGAAAATCGCCAACTAAAGGATGAGAAAAAATCTCTCAACGCCTAGGATGATCTCCCACCAACGTAGAGCCAAAGAATGAGCAAGAAATTCCACTAAGGAAGAGGTAAAATGACTCCAGGGTATTCCACCAACAACCTTAGGGTTTCTATCATATTTTAGAGAAAGAGAGAGAGAGAGAGAGAGAAGAGGAGAGAATGAAACAAAACACCTCAAACCCGCAACTTAAAGTCTCTCCCCACCACAAACCGCTCGATCGGTCTCGGGGCCGCTCGGCTCAAGCGGTCCCTTACTGGACAGCACACCAAGGAAAGGAAAAGTGTATATAATTTCCAAATTTTATTACAACGCCACGAGGCTCATTCAAACAACTTCGATAATTAATTTCATGCATAAGAAAGCACATAATTACCATCAACAATCATACTCGTGATCAAATTTTAATTTTTTCCCATCATAAAACGTTAGTTCACAAGGTTTAATCAAATGTTTCAAATTAAAAGGAACTGGGTCCCTACAGAGAGAGAGAGAGAGAGAGAGAGAAAGAGAAAAAGAGAGAGAAGAGGGGTGTGTTGCACCACTCCTCAATCCACTAACACAAACATATGCCCAAAATGTCCCCAAACATCCATGATGTATTTAATCAACATATATGCATTCACACTATACCAAAATTAATATTTTAACTTTACATTAATTTATAAATTCATATTTTCAAAAATTATCGAAATTTAAAACTATCATTGAATTAAATTTTTTGGGATTTTGCGCACAACAACCAATCCAACAAAGCTCGTTAAAATATTACCGGGCCAACTGGCCACACACACACACACACACACACACACACACACACACACACACATATA
>JAULJZ010206867.1:0-19043 GCA_032270985.1 Heliamphora pulchella
AGCTTTACAATTAGAAAATAAGGGTCATTAGATTATATAATTATTATTAATTATTATTTATTTGTTATCTACCATTTATTTCTATGAATTTTTTTATTAGATATTTGTCATTTATTTTACTAAATAGATTGTAAAATAATTATTTAAGCTTTCATTTTATGTTTTTATTATAATGTATGAGTTTTAATTTTTATTTATTATCCATTTCAAATTTTAAAAACTTAAACATAGTAATTTTTTTCATGCGCGCAAAGTAATTTTTAAAATTCATAGAATCATGGTTCCAAACCGAACCAACCCGATTTTTATTAGTTTGGTTTGGTTTGGTTCTACAATATGATTGTGTTGGTTCTGAGTTCAAAAAATTGAAACTAATAAAAATTGATTTGGTCCTAAATTTAATACGAAACTTAACCAAACCGACCCATGTGCACTCCTAGTTTCTATATTCTGGCGGTTATTGCCTCAAAATAGGACGTCGCAACTCATTAGTGCAATAGAGTGCCTAGGTGAGTTAGGTGACGGTTACACTGCCACTAGAGCACACAGGTCTAGTGGTAAGGGGTGGTTGTCTTCTCTCTTAGACATGTCATACTCTTCAAGGGCGGTTAACTTTGAATTGATTGAATGCTTTAATGGAACAAGCTTGAGAATTGTTAAATATTTGTGAATCTATTCAAATGAGATATTATATACTTTTATTTTATTATTTTTTTCCCGTTGGCATATATTTCATCTATCTCTTCATACTTATATTTGTTAGTTATTAATAAACATTGACCCATCTAGCTTGTTCATATGTTTCGACATTTTAGATTCTATTGTACTTCATGATTAACTGCACATCTGGAGCTTTTCAGAGAATTCTTTAAATATTAACTATGTGGTTATAGTGGTGGTTTAACGAGTGTTTGTTCTAATTTTTTTGGTAACGATTACAAGACAAAATTTTATTTTATTTTTTCTTCGTAATGGTAGTTTAGATGGAAGTACTTGAAGAATTTCTTTTGATATTTCGGTACGTTGGTTTATGTTATTAATTTGAACTATTAGAAGTTTTAAATATATACATAAAAAATTAGGATGAATAGAATGCGATTTAGTATTGATTTGTGATTTCATTGTGAGATTTGGGCTGAGCCTGTATATATAATATTTTTTTAGTTTATTACAGGCTATTTTGTAAATGATTAATACCGTTGGGTTATTCGAAAAATAAAAAAAAATTCTGTCAAAATTTTTCAAAAAAATTTAACACTTAGAATATTTTTTAGAAGTATAGGGCGTGACATTTGGTTTTAAGTCTTCTATATGATTCATCAATTGAATTTTTTTACTTATTTAACTTAAAGTAACTTTAAACAAAAAGCTTAAAGCTAAGCTTCCAAACGAGACTTAAGTACTTATATTTTTTCTTGTTGATGGCTGATTAATTTATGTGATTGTAAGAGACTGTAAGGAAAATGTAAAAGTATGATATTGATAGTTGCTGATGCACTCCATGACCTTATTCAAATTGATTGATCTATTGACTTAAAAAGTTCACTAAAAATAAAAATAAACAACATAAAATTTAACTTGTCAGCTTATTTTTGTCATTTCTTAATTATTTTCTATTTTAGTAGAAAAAATTTACTTTTTTGACTTGTCTCAATATAAAAAATCAAAAAAATATAATAATTTGACCAAATAATAATAAAAATTTATTAAAAACAATTATAAACCAAATAAAATAAGCACATATGCAATTATCCCAAACGACCCCCATATCTTGAGTTCTCATCTTTGCTAAATATTTTATTATTTGGACAACAAAATAGATATTTGATAACCCATAATCACAGACCTTACATGTTTAGTAACATTTATGCTTATTATGGTTGATAATTATTTCAACTTTTAAAATTTACTATTTTTTTAAGAAAAAATTATTTTTAATTATTTTACAAACTTTTATTCACTACTTTCTTTTGTTAGATCATATTGTTTCTATTTCGGGCAACTATGATTTTCTAAAATCTTTGGCCACCATCATTACTTGTCACCTCCAACCACGCACATTCATCATAGTTGTAATCATTGTGGATCATAGCATTCAACTATTTTTTCAAGTGATTTCCTTCCAGGTGGTTACTCCTCACTTATTTTTAAATAAATTTTTGCAAACATATTATGTGCCAAATATATTTTTATTTTTGTTATTATAAAAAATAAGAATATATTTTATATTTATTACAAATAAAATACAAAAAAACTATAAATATTTTCAAACATATATGAGATTAGAGTATGGTTAGCTTAGAACTCAATATTGGAGTCCCACTTGAAGTTACATTACTAAAGTAGGAAGCATAACCACTAACCAACAATTGAAGCAAAAGCATTATATAAACTGTCACGCTCCAAACTCTATGTCACGTGAAAAGCTATCGAACAACCATCAAAACTGAAATAGAACAAATCTAGGATTTCTCTCGAAAACATAAAATATGCATGCATCGGCCCACGGCCTTAAGAAATACATATGCTTTACAATATGTTACATCCAAACACGAAACATATACAAAGGTATAAACTACTTATCAAGACAAAACAAAGTATTGTCATCAACCACCTCCAGGCACCTCAAAATCAACCTACAAGACTACGTTCACCTGAAAAAGATTTTAACAAATCCCACAACGTGGGGCGAAGCTCAATAGAAATAGACTACAATATAGTAAGGCAGGATATGCAATCACATAGCATAATGTTAACTCAACCACATGAGCCTTAAAAGGTTTTATTTCATAAAACTCGAAGTTTTCCATCCTCAAAATCAAGCATTTCAACAATGCAAATAATGTTTCACAGTTAAGAAAAACAGTAACCAAAACGTTATTTTTCACTCGGATCACAGAACCGAGGAAAGAAAAATTAATCCTATGTACCAACTCTGTCGCAAAGGGACAGAGGTAACAACTATAGAAGCATGTTCATTACCTATCCCTGAATCATTTAAGGTCTGTTAAATAATGATAAGTTCTATACGAAACCATCACAACGTAACTGCTGACTTTACGAGCCCAAAACCCAATGGACAAAAGCACCCACCCATTCTTTATGGGAATTACCCCAAAGGACAAAGGTACCTACTCTACGCATGTTTTCGGACTTCTACCGAGAGCAACTCGTGCCACATACCTGCTATCCCGGTACATCTATAGAATCATTTCAAAAACTAACCCGTAGCTCGACTACGAAAATATTTTCACAATTATATATTAAACATGTATAAAGATTCATCCATCCATCAATATGAAGATCAAACAAAAACATTTTCAAAATGTTTCCACTGTTTTTATCAAAACGTTGCAAAACTGAGACTCAATCCCGAGGGTTAGCTCCAAACCTCTAAAACACGTTTCAAGATTTTTACAAATCCTCCGTTTTCAAAATCACCTTTTGAAAACTATGAACATCCACTAGTTTAATATCATGTAATAAACCAAGAAAAAAGCAAAACATGCTTTTATCCGAGTAAAGAAGGTTTGAATACAAAACATGATATATAAAGCATTTCAACAAGTGAAAAAGGATACAACTGCACATAGCGTAACTGGCCAACCGTCACTATCACGTCCCGACACCTGGGTCACATGAAACACTCTCAAGCAAACTCTCTAGGACCAAGAAATTTGGTAAAAAGTTTCACTAATAATGAAAAATAACCTTTTCTAAAACATTCGGCCAAAAATGGTTGAAAACGGTTAAGAAATTTTGACATGCCCTCACTCTTTTGGTCATAACTTTTTCTACAAAAAGAAATTTATTGAGATAGAGGTGTCATTGGAAAGAAGGCTTTCGGGACTTCAATTTGAGTACAAGAACGACCCAATTTCGAATCTGAATAAGGGCGATATGATAAACAAAAAAGGGTCCTACGCAGCTAGTCCGCTGAGCGGACATCGGGCACTCGAGCGAGCTGGCACCCAAGAAAAATTCAGATTTTTCTTGTTTTGAGTTCGAAGCTCCAAAACTTTCAAACACTCACAAACCACCATCTCAACCTCAAATCAAAGACTCTAAACACCTTCTTGACACCCTCGGATATACCTAAACCCGAAACTACCACAAAACCTTGAAAGGGACACTCCAAACCCGATTCCATCCAACTGAAATCAACACAAAATGCCTTTTTAAGCCAAAATCCAGTTTATCGAAACATAAACTTACTTTTCATGCATTTTTAAACGGTAAAAACACATATAATTGCACGTAGCATCCCTTAAAGACAGCATAGTCTAGGATCCTATCTCGTTGAGCTAAAAGCTTGACGCCTCGATCCACGTGCAAAAACGAGCATACTAAATATCTGTTGTTGGATCGTCAAAAATCGAGCCCTAGACCCCCGAGAAGTTAGAGAGAAGACAGAAAAAAAAACTTAGCTTGTAAGTTTTGAAAATATCTAACTCCAGATATTTATAGGCTACAAAAATATCTTCTTCTTTTTTGAAATTCGCACCACAACACCCAATGGCCCCGGGGATCAACCCCACAAACATATCTAAATCCAAACATGCATAAAAACACATATAAATATGCTGTTGTAAAAACAATAAACAACACATCGAAACATCGCAAAAATTAAAACGGGTCACGGTCTCACAACTCTCCCCCTCTTAAAATAATTTCATCCCCGAAATTTAATACTGAAACTCAAGCCAAACACTGTCCTGCATCCATCAACAATCTCTGATGTAAACTAGCGATATCGCACAACAGCAGAAATTTCCCAACAACTAAAATCCCAAACCTGTCATCACACGAGGTAAACACGACTTGGAGATTCGAGCTCCACACAAACTACCCACACGTAGAAGTCCCACTAACACAATCGTCATCCAGGAAACATTTGCCAAACATCGGATCAAGATCCAACTCACACTGCCAAACCTCAAAACATAACTCTCACCGTACACAAACCACTCCAACGACAAATGCAACACACGAGACCAATCTGCCATGGTACTTGGTTCCAAACACTCTCTACTCCAAGACATAGAGACTATCACCCTTGTTCTCACTGCCACATACTGGCTCAATCACACCTCACAATACCCACCAAGGGCTATCTCATCGGGTCCAAACACACGACGTTAAATCCTGACATCAATCTCACGAAGCCACATATCACACACAAAAACTTTACTCAAGTTTTGGCGATCCCCAGATGATCACCGACTTTGATATCACATTGCTACCCTGCTGATGCAACAAAATCCGTCCATGAGCAGCAACACAAACATCCAACTCGAAAGAGTAGATCACATAACTCGCCTAGAATACTAAAGAACGCATTCCCTCTAAAACTCCATCCTTTATTCGATCTTCCATCGTGAACCACAATCCTCACCCTAGAGAAACACTAGGTGATGCACCATTGTCCTAGACAAGGTTCCACACTGCCGAAAACTAATCCGGTATCAAAGCCACAAGTCACCTAACCCCACGAGTCACTTGACCCAACACATCACACAGACAGAACATCTCATAAGTATCCAATAACCTACCCAAACCCAATCATATCTCCCATGCAACCGCACATCACTACACATCTCAACGTCTCGCCATTAGATCACTGATACAAAGGCTACAGTTCAACCTCAAATCAAACATGATTGCCGTCATCTGACAAAGCAAACATGATCATCGTGATCCGGCCAAGCAAGCATACTGACCGTCATCCAACATCAACTCCAACACATAACACATACATCAATTCCCTGAGTCCACAATAGTAGAACAATCGAACCCAAGATTTGTCTGTTAAGTAACCAATCAAGACTTACGTCTTACATTTAACAATTTCTTCATATACAGACCTCATCATGGCCCTTTCGTTCCCAACCAAGCAATCGCGTCGGTCCGAACAGGCCACGCCAACCAAGGCTTCCCAAACATCGAATCCTTCCTGACTCATACCTTACCATACTCTCAGAATCATCATCCAAACAGATAGTTATGCCAAAACATAACACTTACCACAGTCGACGATCACACCTCGACTCCAAGAACTCTAAGCAGTTCAAACCTCTGAACAAAACCTAAAGCCAGACTCTCAAAATCTATCAGGAATCCACCATATGATTATCACAGCCGCACTGTTCTGCCAAAACTCCCACTCTGCTAAGAGCTAGAGGACAACCATACCCACAGAATTCAGAACAAGCTGTAAACAACGGTTAACGATTCTCAGCCGATTACTGCAAAAAGAACTCTGCGTCTCAACACCAACTCTCTTGTTGATAAGGGAGTATTCTTGGTCCACCAACCTGACCTCACAGGGAACACAACCCAAATGGTTCAACCATTTTACATAACAAACCACACTCTGACTAGGTTACCACGACCACAGTCAAACAGCTACCAACAAAACTCCTACTAGGCAGCTAGGCAAACCACATCCACGTCACGGCATCAAGCCCACTGTTCAAACAGCTCACAAAGAAGGCGCACGGCACCAATCAAAAGGGAACCCAATCCTGAGACCTTTCATCCTAACTCCTACCACCATGCAAACACATTCCGCACTTTCGCTCTCAAAGCACACATCAATCACCGGCATCGTAACCCACGATTTCTCACCTATCGCCCCAGGCCAGCCAAGCCACATGATATGCTGCTGAACCTTATTACTCCACACTTCGGTCCCATGGGCAGACAACATACCCACCTCTGAACCAAGTGTCGAACATAAAAAACCTATATCACACTCAGGATACGCGGTCTCGGCACTAAGCCAACCACACTATCGAACCCTTCTACCGTCCTTTCGCACCTCTTGCACCCAGCACGGTTCCCAAACACTATCTCCTAATCGCTAGGATAACGACTAGATGACGAACTTACGTCCTCGTAGGAATCCCACGGGACTGTTATTCGTCGCATGTTAGAACCGTAACCTGAACCCTTACACATCCCAACAGAGCCGCGTCCTATACTCATCCCAGCATATCTGTAACTCATGCTCGTCCCCATATCCTCGAGCTCACTCACTCGTAACTCAATTCTCAAACCTCAATAAGGTATAAAATGTCCATGGTCATCAGACACTACTCTGAATGCTAACAACATCTTGCTAGCAGGGATATTCCCAGAACCATTCACGTTCTGCTATCTCTACATACACCCGGCCAAGGATTATCACGCTCTCATCCACAATCTTCCCGTCTATACCCCATCCTGAGTACACAGCTCATGACATAGCGTGGCTCACGACGTACCTAATCCATTACAAGGCCAAACCATGTGCATCAAACCCTAACCGAAAGGAATTATCACGATCCACAGATCTATTCACCACGTCTACCTAAAAAAGATTTTAACAAATCCCACAACGTGAGCTGAAATCCAATAGAAATAGACTATAATGTAGTAAGGCAGAATATGCAATCGGATAACATAAATTTGACTCAACCACATGAGCCACAAAAGGTTTACTTCATAAAATCCCAAGTTTTCCATCCTCAAAACCAAGCGTTTCAACAATGCTAATAACGTTTCACAGTTAAGAAAAGCAGTAACCAAAACATTATTTTCCACTCGAATTACACAACCGAGGAAAGAAAAATTAATCCTATGTACCGACTCCGTCACAGAAGGATAGAGGTAACAACTATAGACTCCTATCTATTACCTATTCCTGAATCATTTAAGACCTGTTAAGTAATGACAAGTTCTATATGGAGCCACCACAACGTAACTACTGACTTTACGGGCCTGAAATCCGGGGGACAAAAGCACCCACCCCTTCTTTACGGGAATTACTTCGAAGGACAAAGGTACCTACTCTGCGCACGTTTTTGGACTTCCACTTAGGGTAACTCGTACCACATACCCGCTATCCCGATACATCTATAGAATCATTTCAAAAAGCAACCTGTAGTTCAACTACGAAAATATTTTCACAATTATATATTAAACATGTATAAAGATCCATCCATTAATATGAAGATCAAATAAAAATATTTTTAAAATGTTTCCCCCGTTTTTATCAAAACATTTCAAAACTGAGACAGAACCCCGAGGGTTAGCTCCAAACCTCTAAAACATGTTTCAAGATTTTCACAAATCCTCCGTTTTCAAAATCACCTTTTGAGAACTATGAACATCCACAAGTTCAATATCATGTAATAAACCAAGAAATGCAGAAAACATGCTTTTATCCGAGTAAATAAGGTTTGAACACACAACATGATATATAAAGAATTTCAACAAGTGAACAAGGATACAACTACACGTAGCGTAACTGGCCAACCATCACTATCACGTCTCGATACCCGGGTCACGTGAAACACTCTCAAACAAACTCTCAAGGAATAAGAACTTTGATAAATAGTTCCACTAAGGATGAAAAATAACCTTTTTTCAAAATATTCGTCCAAAAAAGAATGAAAACAATTAAGAAATTTTGACACATCCTCACTCTTTTGGTCATACCTTTTTCTACAAAAATAATTTTATTGTGATAGTGGTGTCATTAGAAAGAAGACTTTTGGGGTTTCAATTTTAGTACAAGAATGACCTTCAATTTTAGTACAAGAATGACCCAATTTTGAGTCCGAATGAGAGAGATATGATCAAAAGAAAATGGTCCTGCGCAGCTAGTCCGCTCGAGCAGACATCGGGCACTCGAGCGAGCAGGCACCCGAGAAAAATCCAGATTTTTCCTGTTTTGAGTTCCAAGCTCCAAAACATTTAAACACTCACAAACCACCATCTCAACCACAAATCGAAGCCTCCAAACACATTCTCGACACCATCGGATATACCAAAACCCGAAACTACCACAAAACCTCGAAAGAAACACTTCAAACTAGATTCCATCCGATTAAAATCAACACAAAATGCCTTTTTAAACCAAAATCCGATTTATCAAAACATAAACCAACTTTTTATGCATTTTTAAACGATAAAAACACATATAATTGCACGTAGCATCCCTTAAAGACAACATAGTCAAGGATCCTACCTCGTTGAGCCAAAAGCTCAACGTCTCGATCCACGTGCAAAAGCGAACTTCATCAGAATGAAATTTCGTCCAAATGAAAGTATAGCCCACAACGAGGATACTAAGGATCTGCTGTTGGATATTCAAAAACTGACCCCCGGGCGTCCGAGAAGTTAAAGAGAAGGCAGAGAAAAAAAAAAGAAAACTTAGCTTATAAGTTTTGAAAATATCTTTTGAAAATATCTAACTACAGATATTTATAGGTCACGAAAATAACTTCTTTTTTTTTAAATTCGCACCACAACGCCCAACGGCCCCGGGGACCAACCCCACATGCATATCAAACCCGAACAAGCATAAAAACGTATATAAACATGCTGTTGTAAAAATAATAAACAACACGTCGAAATGTCGCAAAAATTAAAACGGGTCAGGGTCTCACAACTCTCCCCGTCTTAAAGAAATTTCTTTCCCAAAATTCAACACTGAAACTCAAGCCAAACACTGTCCCGCAACCATCAACAATCTCTGATGCAAACTAGCGATACCGCACAGTAGCAAAAATCCCCCAACAACTGAAATCCAAAACCTATCATCACACGAGGTAAACACGACTTTGAGATTTGATCTCCACACAAACTGCCCACACATAGAAGTCCCACTAACACAGCTGTCATCCAAGAAACATTTGCTAAATGTCGGATCAAGATCCAACTCACACTGCCAAACCTTAAAACATAACTCTCACCGTACACAAACCACTCCAGCGACAAACGCATCACACGAGACCAATCTGCCATGGAACTTGGTTCCAAACACTCTCTACTCCAAGACATAAAGACTATCACCCTTGTTCTCACTGCCACATACTGACTCAATCACACCTCACAATACCCACCAAGGGCAATCTCCTCGGGTCCAGACACACGATGTTAAATCTTGATAACGATCTCACGAAGCCACATATCACACACAAAAACTTTACTCAAGTTCTGGCGATCCCTAGGAGATCACCGACTTTGATACCACATTGTTACCCTGCTGATGCAACAATACCCATCCACAAGCAGCAACACAAGCGTCCAACTAGAGAGAGAAGATCACTTAACTCACCTCGAATACTAAAGAATGCATTCCCTCTAAAACTCCATCCTTTATCCGATCTTCCATCACGAACCACAATCCTCACCCTAGAGAAACACTAGGTGATGCTCCATTGTCCTAGACAAGATTCTACACAACTGAAAACTAATCCGGTATCATAGCCACAAGTCACCTAACCCCACGAGTCACTTGACCTAACACGTCACGCCGACATAGCATCTCATAGGTATCCAATAACCTATAGAAACCCAATCATGTCTCCCATGTAACCGCACATCACTTCACATCTCGACGTCTCGCCATCAGATCACTGATACCAAGGCTACAGATCAACCTCAAATCAAATATGATCGCCGTCTTATGACAAAGCAAACATGATCGTCCTGATCCAACAAAGCAAACATACTGGCCGCCATCCAACATCAACTTCAGCGCAGAACACATACAACAATCCCTTGAGTCCACAATAGTAGAATAATCGAACCCAAGATTTGTCCGTTATGTAACCAACAAAGACTTGCATCTCACATTTAACAATTTCTTCATATATAGACCTCATCACGGCCCTTCCATTCCCAACCAAACAATCGCGTCGATTCGAACAGGCCAAGCCAACCAAGGCTTCCCAAACATCGAATCCTTCTTGACTCATGCCTTACCATACTCTCGGAATCATCATCCAAACAGACGGTTATGCCAAAACATAACACTTACCATAGTCGACGATCACACCTCAACTCCAATAACTCTGAGTAGTTCAAAACTCTAAACAAAACCCAAAGCCAGACTCTCAATATCTATCAAGAATCCACCATATGATTATTACAGCCACACTGTTTTGCCAAATCTCTCACTCTGCTAAGAGCTAGAGGACAATCATACCCACACAATCCAAAACAATCTATAAATAATGGTTAACGATTCTCAGCCGATCACTTCAAAAAGAACTCTGCGTCTCAACACTAACTCTCTTGTAGATAAGGGAGTATTCTTGGTCAACCAACCCGACCTCACAGGGAAGACAACCCAAATGGTTCAACCATCTTACATAACAAACCACACTCTGACTAGGTTACCACGACCACAGTCAAACAGCTGCCAACAAAACTCCTGCTAGGCAGCTAGGCAAACCACATCCATGTCACGGCCTCGAGCCCACTGTTCAAACAACTCACATAGAAGGCGCACGGCACCAAACAAAAGGGAACCCAATCCAGAGACCTTTCATCCTAACTCCTACCACCATGCAGACACATTCTGCACTTCTGCTCTCAAAGCACACATCAATCACCGGCATCGTAACCCACGATTTCTCACCCATCGCCCTAGGCCAGCCAAACCACATGGTATACTACTGAACTTTATTACTTCACACTTCGGCCCCATGGGTAGACAACATACCCACCTCTGAATCAAGTGTCGAACACAAACAACCTATATCACACTCAGGATACACTGTCTCAGCACTAAGCCAACTACACTATCGAACCATTCTAAGGTCCTTTCACACCTCTTGCACCCAGGACGGTTCCCAAACACGATCTCCTAATTGCTAGGATAACGACCAGATCATGAACCTACGTCCTCGTAGGAATCCCACAGGACTGTTATTCATTGCATGTTAGAACCGTAATCTGAACCCTTACACATCCCAACATAGCCGCGACCCATACTCATCCCAGCATATCTGTAACTCATACTCGTCTCCATATCCTCGAGCTCACTCACTCGTAACTCAATTCTCAAATCTCAATAAGGTATACAATGTCCATGGTCATCAGACACTACTCTAAATGCCAACAACTTCTTGCTAGCCGGGATATTCCCAGAACCACTCATGTTCTGCTATCTCTACATACACCTGGTCAAGAATTATCACGCTTCCATCCACTATCTTCCCGTCGATACCCCATCCTGAGTACACGGCTCATGACATAGCATGGCTCACGATGTACCTAATCCATCACACGACCAAACCTTGTGCACCAAACCCTAACCGAAAGAGATTATCACGATCCACAGATCAATCCACCACGTCCACCTAGAAAAGATTTTAACAAATCCCACAACGTGAGCCGAAGCCAAATAGAAATAGACTATAATGCAGTAAGATAGGATATGCAATCACATAGCATAAAGTTGACTCAACCACATGAGACTCAAAAGGTTTTACTTCATAAAATCTCAAGTTTTTCATCCTCAAAACCAAGTATTTCAACAATGCTAATAACGTTTCACAGTTAAAAAAAACAGTAATCAAAACGTTATTTTTCACTCGGATTACACAACCGAGGAAAAAAATTAATCTTATATACTGACTCCGTCACAAAGGGACAGAGGTAACAACTATAGACTCCATCCATTACCTATCCCTGAATCATTTAAGACCTGTTAAGTAATGATAAGTTCTATACGGAGTCGCAATAAGTATTTGCTGACTTTACGGGCCTAAAACCCAAGGGACAAAAGCACTTACCCCTTCCTTACGGGAATTACCCCAAAGGACAAAGGTACCTACTCTGCACATGTTTTTGGACTTCCACCGAGGGTAACTCGTGTCATATACCTGCTATCCCGGTACATCTACAGAATCATTTCAAAAACCAACCCGTAGCTCAACTACGAAAATATTTTCACAATTATACATTAAACATGTATAAAGATCCATCCATTAATATGGAGATCAAACAAAAATATTTTCAAAAATGTTTCCATCATTTTTGTCAAATCATTTCAAAACTAAGACTCAACCCAAGGGTTAGCTCCAAACCTCTAAAACACATTTCAAGATTTTCACAAATCCTCCGTTTTTAAAATCACCTTATGAAAATTATGAGCATCCACAAGTTCAATATCATGTAATAAATCAAGAAAAACGCAAAACATGCTTTTATCCGAGTAAACAAGGTTTGAACACAAAACATGATATATAAAGCATTTCAACACGTGAAAAAGGATACAACTACACGTAGCATAACTAACTAACCCTCACTATCACGTCCCGACACCCGGGTCACATGAAACACTCTCAAACAAACAGCCAAGGAACAAGAAATTTGATAAAAAGTTCTACTAATGATGAAAAATAATCTTTTCCAAAACTTTCGACCAAATACAACTGAAAATGGTTAAGAAATTTTGACATACCCTCACTCTTTTGGTCATAACATTTTCTACAAAAAGCATTTTATTGTTATAGAGGTGTCATTGGAAAGAATACTTCCGGAGCTTCAATTTGAGTACAAAAATGACCCAATTTTGAGTCTAAATGAGGGAGATATGATCAAAAGAAAATAGTCTTGCGCAGCTAGTCCGCTCGAGCAGACATCGGACACTCAAGCGAACAGGCACCCGAGAAAAACCCAGATTTTTCCTATTTCGAGTTCCAAGCTCCAAAACATTCAAACACTCACAAACCACCATCTCAACCTCAAATCGAAGCCGCCAAACACATTCTCGACACCCTCGAATATACTTAAACCCGAAATTACCACAAAATCTCGAAAGGAACACTTCAAACCCAATTCCATCCAACAGAACTCAACACAAAATGCCTTTTAAAACCAAAATCCGATTTATCGAAACATAAACTAACTTTTCATGCATTTTCAAATGGTAAAAACACATATAATTGCACGTAGCATCCCTTAAAGACAACACAGTCTAGGATCCTACTTCGTTGAGCCAAAAGCTCGATGTCTCGATCCATGTGCAAAAACGAACTTCGTCGAAATAAAATTTTGTTCAGATGAAAGCGTAGCCCACCACGAGGATACTAAGAATCTGCTGTTGGATCGTCGAAAACCGAGCCCCGGGCTCTCGAGAAGTTAGAGAGAAAGCAAAGAAAAAAAAAATCTTGGCTTGTAAGTTTTGAAAATATCTTTTAAAAATATCTAACTACAGATATTTATAGGCCACGAAAATATCTTCTTTTTTTTTTAAATTTGCACCACAATGCCCAACGGCCCCGAGGACCAACCCCACATGTATATCTAAACCCGAACATGCATAAAAACGCATATAAACATGCTGTTGTAAAAACAATAAACAACACGTCGAAACGTCGAAACGTCGCAAAAATTAAAACGGGTCAGGATCTCACAACTCTCCCCCTCTTAAAGGAATTTCATCCCCGAAATTCAACACTGAAACTCAAGCCAATCACTGTCCCGCAACCATCAACAATCTCTGATACAAACGAACGATACCGCACAACAACAAAAATCCCCCAACAACTGAAATCCAAAACCTATCATCACACGACGTAAACACGACTTGGAGATTCGATCTCCACATAAACTGCCCACACGTTGAAGTCCCACTAACACAGCTGTCATCCAGGAAACATTTGTTAAACGTCGGATCAAGATCCAACTCACACTGTTAAACTTCAAAACATAACTCTCACCGTACACAAACCACTCCAGCAATAAACGCATCACACGAGACCAATCTGCCATGGTACTTGGTTCCAAACACTCTCTACTCCAAGACATAAAGACTATCACCCTTGTTCTCACTGCCACATACTGGCTCAATCACACCTCACAATACCCACCAAGGGCAATCTCCTCGGGTCCAAACACACAATGTTAAATCCTGACATCGATCTCACGAAGCCATATCACACACAAATACTTTTACTCAAGTTCTGGCAATCTCCAGATGACCACCTACTTTGATACCACATTGCTACCCTGCTGATGCAACAAAACCCATCCACGAGCAGCAACACAAACGTCCAACTCGAAAGAGAAAATCACTTAACTGACCTGGAATACTAAAGAACGCGTTCCCTCTAAAACTCCATCCTTTATCCGATCTTCCATCGTGAACCACAATCCTTTCCCTAGAGAAACACTAGGTGATGCACCATTATCCCAGACAAGGTTCCACACAATCGAAAACTTATCCGGCATCATAGCCACAAGTCACCTGACCCCACGAGTCACTTGACCCAACACGTCACACAGACAGAACATCTCATAGGTATCTAATAACCTACACAAACCCAATCATGTCTCCCGTGCAACCGCACATCACTACACATCTCAACGTATCGCCATCAGATCACTGATACCAAGGCTATAGATTAACCTCAAATCAGACATGATCGCCATCATCTGACAAAGCAAACATGATCATCGTGATCCGACAAAGCAAACATACTGGTCGTCATCCAACACCAACTTCAACGCAGAACACATACATCAATCCCCTGAGTCCACAATAGTAGAATAATTGAACCCAAAATTTATCCGTTAACAAACCAAGACTTGCGTCTTACATTTAACAATTTCCTCATATACAGACCTCATCACGACCCTTCCGTTCCAAACCAAACAATCGCGTCGGTCCGAACAGGCCACGCCAACCAAGGCTTCCCAAACATCGAATCCTTCCTGACTCATACCTTACCATACCCTCGGAATCATCATCCAAGCAGACGGTTATGCCAAAACATAACACTTACCACAGTCGACGATCACACCTCGACTCCAAGAACTCTGACCAGTTCAAAACTCCAAAAAAAACCCAAAGCTAGACTCTCAAAATCTATCAGGAATCCACCATTTGATTATCATAACCGCACTATTCTGCCAAAACTCCCACTCTGCTAAGAGCTGGAGGACAACCATACCCACACAATCCAGAACAAGCTGTAAACAACGGTTAACGATTCTCAGCAGATTAAAAAGAACTCTGCGTCTCAACACCAACTCTCTTGTTGATAAGGGAGTATTCTTAGTCCACCAACCCGACCTCATAGGGAACACAACCCAAATGGTTCAACCATCTTACATAACAAACCACACTTTGACTAGGTTACCACGACCACAGTCGAACAGCTGCCAACAAAACTCCTGCTAGGCAGCTAGGCAAACCATAACCACGTCACAGCCTCGAGCCCAGTGTTCAAACAGCTCATATAGAAGGTGCACGGCGCCAAACACAAGGGAACCTAATGCTGAGACCTTTCATCCTAACTCCTACCATCATGCAAACACATTCCGTACTTTTGCTCTCAGAGCACACATCAATCACCGGCATCGTAACCCACGATTTCTCACCTATCGCCCCAGGCCAGCCAAACCACATGGTATACTGCTGAACCTTATTACTCCACACTTCGGTCCCATGGGCAAACAACATACCTACCTCTTAACCAAGTTTCGAACACAAACAACCTATATCACACTCAGGATACGCAGTCTCAGCACTAAGCCAACCACACTATCGAACCCTTCTACGATCCTTTTTCACCTCTTGCACCCAGCACGATTCCCAAACACGATTTCCTAATCGCTAGGATAACGGCCAGACCACGAACCTACGTCGTCGTAGGAATCCCACGAGACTGTTATTCGTCGCATGTTAGAACTGTAATCTGAAGCCTTACACATCCCAACATAGCCACGACCCATACTCATCCCAACATATCTGTAACTCATACTCGTCCCCATATCCTCGAGCTCACTCACTCGTAACTCAATTCTCAAACCTCAATAAAGTATGCAATGTCCATGGTCATCAGATACTACTCTGACTGCCAACAACATCTTACTAGTAGGGATATTCCCAGAACCACTCATGTTCTGCTATCTCTATATACACCTAGCAAAGGATTATCGCGCTCCCATCCATTATGTTCTCATTTATACCCCATCCTGAGTACACGACTTTTGACATAGCATGGCTCACGCCGTACCTAATCCATCACATGGCCAAACCATGTGAACCAAACCCTAACCTAATGGGATTATCACGATCCGCAGATCTATCCACCAATCTAGTCATAATGACTGATTCCCAAGGTCTCCAACACCCCATCGCCCCTATTGACAAGGCCATTCATAGCACAACTCAAACTTCTTATAGCAACTCTCAAGAGGATTCAGCTATCCAAGCCAAAGCCATCAACCATACTTTGACTACACCTGAACAAAACTCTACTCATGCAAACACTCAACGGTTTGCCAACTGAGGTCAACCTCACTCAGTCGAACCCAACTCACCGATGAGTTCCACTACACACCAGGCGATCGACACTCATCCCAAAACCTTGTCTTTCAGCAACCACTGTAACCAAGTCACACATCTAAGACCCAAACCATAGTCTCATCGTCTCGAAGGGTGTACAGGTTATATACAAAGAAAACACGAAACACGACAACCTAAGGTCGATCTATCATGTTACTTCTAACACATACTACATAATCATGCTAACTCATGGCCACAAGATTATGCAGATACAGCACACATACCGAGGAGAACCGACAAGAATGACACGTCACTTTGGATAATCCACTTAGATTCCTTGCCAGAAATTACGTCCGCGAAACGCATTTTAAACTTGGCTCCCAAGTTCGTTAATTCAAACGCCCAAAGGTAAGACTAATCAATCCTAAGGTCCAACCTTCAGATTCACATATACACAACAAGCTATCATGCTTATGTTCCAAACACATGTAACCAAGCACACACACATCTTTCCTTACAAGGTAACGCACCCTCTTTCCACAGCTCTTAGGTATTCGAACTCAGAGATTTGATACCAAGTTGTCACGCTCCAAACTCTGGGTCACGCAAACAAAACCACCGAACAACCACCAAAACTAAAATACAACAAACTCAGAGTTTCTCTCGAAAGCATAAAACATGCATACATCTGACCACGACCATAAAAAATACATATACTTTACAACATGTTACATCTAAACATGAAACATATACAAAGGTATAAACTACCTATCAATACAAAATAAAGTCTTGTCATCAACCACCTCTCGGCACCTCAAGGTCAACCTACAAGACCATGTTTACCTGAAAAAGGTTTTAACAAATCCCACAACGTAAGCCGAAACCCAATAGAAACTGACTATAATGCTGCAAGGAAGGATATGCAATCACATAGCATAAAGTTGACTCAACCACATGAGCCTCGAAAGGTTTTACTTTATAAAATTCTAAGTTTTACATCCTCAAAATCAAGCATTTCAACAATGCCAATAACGTTTCACAGTTAAGAAAAATAGTAACCAAAGCGTTATTTTCTACTCGGATTACACAACCGAGGAATGAAAAATTAATCCTATGTACCGACTCCGTCACAAAGGGACAGAGGTAACAACTATAGACTCATGTTCATTACCTATCCCTAAATCATTTAAAACCTGTTAGGTAATGACAAGTTCTATACGGAGCCACCACAAAGTAACTGCTGACTTTATAGGCCCAAAATTCGAGGGACAAAAGCACCCACCCCTTCTTTACGAAAATTACCTAGAAGGACAAAGGTACCTACTCTGTGCACGTTTCTGGACTTCCATCGAGGGCAACTCATGCAACATACCCGCTATCCCGGTACATCTATAGAATCATTTTAAAAACTAACCCGTAACTCGACTACAAAAATATTTTTACAATTATACATTAAACATGTATAAAGATCCATCCATCAACATGGAGATCCAACAAAAATATTTTTAAAATATTTCTACCATTTTTATCAAAACGATTCAAAACTGACACTCAGCCCCGAGGGTTAGCTCCACACCTCTAAATCACATTTCAAGATTTTCACAAATCCTCTGTTTTCAAAATAACCTTTTGAAAACTATGAACATCCACAAGTTTAATATCATGTAATAAATCAAGAAAAGCGTAAAACATGCTTTTATCGGAGTAAACAAGATTTGACCACAAAACATAATATATAAAGCATTTCAACCCGTGAAAAGGATACAACTACACGTAGTGTAACTAGAAAACCGTCACTGTCAGGTCCCGACACCTGGGTCACGTGAAAAATCCACAAACAAACTCCTAAGGAACAAGAAATTTGATAAAAAGTTCCACTAAGGATGAAAAATAACCTTTTTCAAATTATTCGGCCAAAAACTTGAGAAAAACGGTTAAGAAATTTTGATATACCCTCACTCTTTTG